>JACJUY010001199.1:63858-100060 GCA_014220935.1 Platorchestia sp. MABIK | reverse complement strand
CTGTCTGTTGGAATGTCACAAGTTCACATTGCCCTTAGTTATTATGTGATAAAACCGTATCATGTCATGATCATTGGAGTTTGAAAACTTATTGCCCAGTATTAAGAAGAGCTGTTGTATTTATGCTCAGCATAAAGAGTCGAATAAATTTTCCTTTTTAAACTTAGAACGCGAGAGAAATCCCATTACGAAAAAAAAATGGCGAAGAATCCGGACAGCCAGCGACACAAACACTGAAGTCAGACTATAAAGAGTGAATTTGAGCATCCTAATGTCTCAATGTTTCAGTGGTCCAAATTTTTTATTTTAAATTTAGCTACTTCTATCAACAGATAAAATACTTTCATATGAAAGTATTCCTGTTACTCTCCCGTCCTTGCTGAAAGACAGTGCAAAGCTATGAGAATGTTTTCTGCATACATTCAAAAGGAGAATCTTTTTTCTAACATTGCTTTTTAAACGTTTCAAAATCGAAAGCTTTGAGGCGACAAGCACTGACAAACCATTCATGACGACAAGCCCTGACGGCGCTGGGAAATGAACCGATCGTCTAAATTTTATAAAAAATAGAAATCGCATGATTTATACCATTTCCAAACAATATTATGTATTTTTTGGAGTTACCTTTCGAAATGCTTCACAATCTTTATCAGCACCCATGTGTCGATTTTAAACGGGTTATCGTTGAAGAAATAAACCTTAGTTCAGCAAACTCTTCTCTTCAAATCCCCAAAAATTGTCATTGTGACACGCGCTAAAGCGAAACGTTCTGCATTGATGGTTTACTTCAGCCGTCTTATTGGTATTGCTCATTTCGGCCGTCTTATTGTTATAGTTCATTTTAGCAGTCCTTTTATTATTGTTAATTTCATCCACCTTCTCAACTTCAATTTTTTTTGGTTTGTAACTGAAATTGTAGAAATTGCCTAATGAATTTTAGATTGTCTGTGAGGTAAATGGGGAAGAAAAAGGCACATATTCTTTTCTTTCGCACACTGACATTTTTGGGACTACTTTCAGTGTAATTTTTACCATGCACACTTTCAATACTGTAAATAATATTGCAGTTTACAATCGGATTCGTAAATCGATTATCATCAACTAACCATTCACTGCATTAAACGTCTTTTCTCCCTTGTTTGATACACGTGCCTTCCTTGAAAGTAGTGCAGGCATCTATATTTTGTCATAACGTGCACGAATGCCATGATTGATGCAATGCCCAGTGCATGAAACTTGGGAACGCATAGCTGTGGAGAAACTCGTCTGATAAAGTTTGAGTGCGTCGGTTTCAGTACTCCATCAACAAAAATGCTAACCTAGAGTATGAACACTTTGCATTCGTGCATGTTTTTGTGTGAGTTGATCCTATTACCAAATTAACCATGTGAGTGAGCCGCTAAATTTGTGACAGTTTTATTTTCGGTATGCTGATGACATTTTTGAGAATAAAGAACTCATAGGAGTCTCAAGGTACATCCGATGATCCGTACTTCCATCAATTTTGACGCATCCGACAACTAAAAATACATAACCCTGGTGGAAGCACCTTTCATACATAATTTCGTCTTGCCTTGCCGAATGCATTAATTTAAAATGAAAAACAAGACAAATATTATAGACTTCTTTAAATCTCACTTGGGTGGGTACGGGGATTTTTCTTAAGAGAATAAATTTGCTATTGATTATATTTAATTCGCTGAACTGTTTGAAAAAAATGAATGTTACACAACATAATTTAATTGTGAAAGGGTCATTCGAAGCTGCGTTCAAATTGACGATCATTAGCATTGAGGAGCTCGTTCCAGGATATTTCTAGTTGAATTCGACTGTCTACAGCTTTCTTCGCATACATGCCGCCACATTTTACCACTGCCTAAACTTGAATATTTTGAATCACCGTATGAAAAGTAGTTATGAATGAAAGTTTACCCCAGTGGGCAGAGAAGTATTGTTTCAAACTAACTCTAAAGATGTCAATAGTTTAAAATTGCAATGTCATTCTTCATTCATACTTAGCAATAAACTTTAGCACACAAACTTTTGATCGGTTTTTGTATATTCTATAACTTACAGAAATAAGTCTGTAATGCGTAAATAACAGAGATAAAAATGAAGTTTAAATTCTTATGTACAAAAACTACCGTATTTGTTTCAAGGGGTGTTTTTTAAGCATTTTCATCGTTTCTCAGCCCATCTTGTGAAGGACGTTTTTTCCTATCTCATATACAATTTGATGTGTATTGATATCAACTACGCTCAAAGCAGTAATTTCCACTCACTGTTCTCTCGATACTAATTTTCCTACTTTTTAGCTCTCAGTAATTAAAAAATTCAAGTTCGATTAGGTACCATGTTTTAATGAAGAAATTGAAGTTGTAGTAGTATCACATCTACTAACGAACTAGAAAACACTCGAGAAATAATTTCAATAATCTAACTGCATTGAGAGTTGTTCGTTTCATCTATCATTCAAAATTGTTTGATTCAATACAGTTTTCAATTGAGAGTAACGTTTCAGTGTGTCAACATTCACACCAATCAGTGGTATTTAAGACATGGATTTAACACCATGGATTCATGCACTCATTTGTGTAAGACCTAGAAAGCCTGCAGATAACCATTTGGCTCAAAGCTCGCTCGGTAGTCGTTACCAACTTTCATGTAAAATCAGGAATATTTTTCCTTTATGCCGCTTGCAAAAGTATGAAAGAACGGGAGCCACACAGTTGCGTGCTTCAGATTAATATCAATTGCCCAGCTGTCCAACTTGTCCACTAATGCCTATAATAACCTTGAACACAATTTCTGAAGGTTTTATCCATTGAGTTTCGCCATCCAAAAGTAGGAATTATAATTTTAGAATCCATTCAGTAGAGTAAAGATTTAAAACAGTGTGAGTTATTCACAGTTCGAATGTTAGCAAAATAATTGATCAACCCACGTAACGAATTCTATTGCATTTGTTTTGAAATTCTTTATGTTCCTCCTTAGAAAAACATTCGTGATGGAAATGCGATCATAGCAACGCTATAAAAAAGATCGACTGCGTTACTCCAATCAAACTTATAGTCGCATATTTTAATGGGATTGGCTTGTTCGTGACCAAAGTTCACGGCCGTGAAACGATGATGGTCATAGCCAACGACTTACTCCTCTCAGCACAGAACTTACCTGCACTATTTGAACGCTTGTTGAATACATTAGTAATGGTTATTTAAATGACTAAACTCATATATAAAGTGTTTTTATTTCAAAATCGATCTAACCGGTCATATTACATGAAACATTGCTTGTATGTTGTCTAAATGTATGAATGACCGACCATCAGTACAGGTTGCAGGTGAAATGTGTCATGCGCAAGGTTTTCCCGTGTAATTGCCGTGTTCGATCTTGCCCCAACGAATTGCGTGGCAATGTTATGGCGTAAAAATATGCTACTGAGAAACACATACTGCTTTACATTTTACTAAGACAGGCGACATTCCAGAATGTGCTATTAAAAATTGTAAGTCAACAATAATGCTGAAAGAATGTTTCAAACATTATGGAAAGCTCCGGTTGACTAAGGTACTCTGTGTTTTCTCTTCCATAGCTAAAGCGAAACACTTCGCAGAGTAAATTTGATAATTATATTATCAGTTAGCTCCTTGACAGCAAGGTTATTATGAAGATTGGGGTGTCAAGATGTAACAGTAACAAGTATGAATTACAATTAGCAGCCCTGGGAAATTGATACAAAATTAGCCTTAACTTTACATATTTGAGCACCCATTTACGAACCTGCTATCATGAAAACCACTGCCACGAGTCCAAATGGTCCACCGAAGCATCTGGGAGTGCGGGTCATGGCTGCGGTCATGCCTTGTCCGATCAAATTTTGCCTTTCCTGCTTCAGTTTTAGCGAGCAGAAAATAGATGAAATAATCACGAGCACAAATATTTAGCTTGATTTTTCAGCAACGTCCCAAGTCTTTCAAATTGTAAGTTGTAGGGCACTTACTCAGATAGCTCCACTCACTGAAGCTTGATTGAGGTTGTTCATCACATTAGCTGCACATTTCGAATAGTGGTTTACACAGATGCTCGCTCAGTCTTCAAGTCTTCATACAGTTGTTTGGTCTGATGCAGGGTTTCTAAGTCAGAGGAATTTCTTGACACACTTTGAAAAGTGTATACGTTTGAGTGTTTTTCATGTAGATACTTTCGTCAATTCAAGAGAAGTATTATTCTTTTGGTGACAGGGAACACTATCTCGTGTAGCAGGTAAAAATACTTCGTAGAGCGAGTGACGTTTGGTCAGTAAATATTTCACGCGAGTGAGGGACGACTTATCGTTCAGTCCGAGACTATTTTGGGGCGTTCGACCGGGGCCATTTATCAGTAGCCTCACTCCGAACAGTTAGAAAAGTTTCGGTACCGACGGTGCAAAACACATCAGTGAGTCGCCACATTTGTGATCCGTAAAACTAAGGTTATGTGAACCAACATATAACACTGTTGTTTACTAGACGAGATGAATGAAAATATTCAATCAATGCTATTTTTGCATTGAAAAGCTACATTTATAGAGCTGAATTCACATGCCGTCAAAACGATGCTGAATAAATACAATTGGACTACTGCAAAAGCAGGAAAGACTTATATGAACCTATTTTTTATCATAGCCTAAAATTTTCACATCAATCAATTCTGGAGATTAAAAATTTTTTATGACTCATCCATCTATCACCGGCAGTATATAAGCACTGAAAATTTTTCGCAGAGGGAACGAAAGAAGCACTGGCTTTGGAAGCCTTTGCTCATACATCAATAAAATTATGTACAGGTTTCAAGGAGTTGAATGTTCGATTATTAAAAACTATTCATCGGTAATGAAAAACAGCTGAAGACGTTTGAAACTTTCGAGGAGATTTACGACGAGGTACACGTGAAATGTTGGTAGACGACAAACTTCACTGACGGGACGGGAAGGATGTTGGATCATAAATACTCGGTGTATAGGCAAGTAGTCAGTTCTTGAAACAGTGCCAGGCTTGTGAAAGATACATTTGCACAAGAAACACAAGGCAGGCAGGAAGAATACGAAAAGATCAGTTGAGTGGGGCCGTTCGTCGACTTGCGATCAAGCTGGCCACTGCGGGTGAAGATAAGTCAGTCGGAAACGAGAGTACACCTCGATCCAGGACGGCAAAACGCTGACTGCCTCGAGTATCGGGCACTGGAAGACCGAGCTCCAGCGCGCAGGCTCCGTGTGCAGCTCACTCTCGCCCCCTGGATTGTCTACCCCAAGATTGCTATCCCCTCTCCCTTCCACTACATTATTAGAATAAATTTCCTTGAAAACACCTTAGTATACGATCCTTTTCTTCACGGATTCCTTCAACGGCTACTTCTGCGTTTCATCTTCCGAGGGACAGGATAGGAAAATTATTCTCATTTACTGATAACAAGAAAAATAAAAGTAATGAAAATAATTCGAATTGGTCACAGATCTCATTCAGGTTGAGTTTAAAGTGAGATAAAATGCTGTGACAGCTTCTGACAGCAGTCAGAAGCTTCTGTTTATTTTCTTGGAGAGTGAAACGAAATGACGAATCTAGTACCAATTCTGTTTATGTTCTCTCAACAGAAATACTACCTACCAGTTTTCCAACAGAAAATAGCGTAATTTTTGCTAATGCTACTCTCAAGTTTGATCTTGAAGTACATGCATGTCTTTTTTCACTAGTTTCCCCCAATTTTTACCCATAAAACAAATGCCTAATTATTAAAATTTGTTCATGAACTCCTAGGTGGAAAAAATTTGCGCTCTATTGGGGTGAATTTTTTTTCTTGGCAATTTAAAACATAAGTGAGTTTTTAAGGAGGGGTATTAATATCACAAATATCCAGAATACACAACTTTTCTCCTCAGAGTGGCCGAGAAAGTGCATTTATGCATTTGAAAGAAACGCCATAGCTCAAAGCATCTGGGATCGTTGTCGTACAAACCTTTGCAATACATAAAAAATGTGAGTCCTGCAGTACAGCGAATGGGGCGTTTTTTGTGGCGTTTTTTCCTTCCTATAAACCCATCTGTGCATCCAGTAGTGAGTAATATCTTTTTTGCTCAACTGCTGATCGAGCAACCACATGCAACGCTCCTCCATAATTATTCTCACTCAGCATCTAGAAACCCTTCTCAGTTTCTGAATTACGATTGGTGTTTCATCTTCTGGGCATGGTCAACACACTACACACACCGTAATATTTCTAGCACGTGCTTAGAAACTTACTACTCACATTTAGTATTGGAAATCGTTATATTTAGACTCTTGTCTGCGCTCCAATCAATCAGGATAAAAATCGTTGGTAGTAATTCACAAAAATTACCGCGGAAGAAATGGGAAATCTTTCGGTTCTCAAAAGTCTGAGCTCAATAGTATCTTCATTTCCGATCTAATATTAAATTCATCTGATTATTTGAAGAGTCTTCTCATTAATGCATGCTCCAAACTGTTTTCGGCAAGAATCCAGTATCGAGCCTGCGTTTTGATCATTGTTGCATGCTACAGCAGAAACCTGCTTTTATTTTCCTTTCTTAGCATCAAAACTTTCCCTCGGAAGCATGTAAATGTTTGAAGCCGTTAATAATTCTAACTCAAATTTAACGATGGATCTTTTGAGCAACGTAGAGACAACTTCACTAGAGAACACTAGAACACTAGAATAATTATATGCTGGATTACTGCACCATTTTGAAAAGATTATCATTCCAATCAAACCTTCAACCAATAGGACTACTCTGTTCTATGTAATTTCAAATCCTCTAGCTAGATATGGTTTACAAATCTGCTCCAATATCATGCAGTGTTCCCTAAAATTTATATTCTATTTGATTTCAACTTTAGTAAATCAGAACAGTACATCTATTTATAAAATCACTTCGTGAAAAATGAAATTTCTTGATTTTTCAGCACCTAATAACTGGGTTTTATGTCTTCTTAGGCTTGAGAAATTTAAAACTCAGCTACCCATGCTTTTGTTTCCATTCCCGAACACGTTTTTAGTGCTTGCCAATTTTTTCTTAAGCAATTTTTCAATTGCATAATTTTAATTACGTGCATTGTGCATTTAATTATGTGCATTGTGCATTTAATTATGTGCATTGTGCATTTAATTATGTACATTGTGCATTTAATTATGTGCATTGTGCATTTAATTATGTGCATTCACACTGCAACTCGTATGTATTGTACGGTTGCTATTTTTTGAAAATTGTTGTACGAAAGAAGCCTTTAAAATTACAGTGAGACACTTGCATTCTGTTCCTAGATATTAACGTCGAACAGTGAAGGAATTTTTGGTAATGCGGATCCTCCGCCGGGGAATTTAAGGTCCGCGTTGTGAGCAGCTTGGGCTCGTCTCACTCATTTTCGCCTCGATCGCCTGCTCTTCATTTCGCTGGGCAAATCGTTCTGCTGATGAGGTTTTACCGTTGCTCGCGTAGTTGAGGGCTGGAATAAATTCGCTAATGAAGACGTGGAATGGAAGCTGTAAGCACCGTCTGCATCCTAACGATATTTCTGCCGTGTATTATGCTAACGAAGAACGTGGAATTACATTCACACTTCAGGATCTCTACTGAAGTTTGAGCTCTTTGCACTCGAACATGAAAACCCTAATTGTTTGTCACTTCGATTTATTTATGACTTTGCTTGCCTGTTATTCTGAGTCATTCAATGTCTGAAAATTCTATTAAAGAAAACAAACTCTCAAGGCTTACTTCTCTTAAAAATTTTCCATTGGCTCACTTCAATTTGTTGTCTTCGGATAGCTATTTGACATTGTCATGTTTCTCAAACCAAGTGAGAAAAACAAGACATAACAAAAACCACATTTGAAAGAAACAAACGGGAGTAGGTTGAGGAAAAAACGGACAAAAATCTTTAATGATATTCTGAAGGTAAATTGCGCTCCGCTCAGGAGTAGAACTTAGCATGCAAATGGTAGACATCTTCAGAGACGGCTTAAGAGGGACAGGGCGCCGGAGCTGCTGAGCCCAGCGGCCCCAAAGATCGATTAAGTGCCCCGTGGCGGTTTTTAGCATGAACACGAACATTTTAGCTGCAACACCTCCGTGATTTTGTGTGAACACAGAACATGAATTAACTTGCCTTTTGAGTTCACTTCGATGCAAAATGAAGGCACTCCAAAATGAGAAGAGCACGAAAAATAAATCACCAAATTCGGCTGATGGGAATTAAAATCTCTTGTGAACCGCTTTTTATTCTTATTTACCTCTAAATAAATTTTAACACATCACACTTAAATAACAGTATGGTGCTAAACTTGAAAAGAAGTCATGCAAGTTATTTTGCAGGGACGTAAAAATTACTCACAAATACAGTATAACATTTGTGTCTTTGAAAAAGTAGAAACGAAGTATAATTAATCAGTAAATTAAAAGGTATTCTGTAGCAAATTATTATTATCCAGTTAGAAATGATAAACTGTTATCATAGTAAGTTGAACTGCTCATTTGAGATCAAAATCAGTGTGAGAAATTTAAATTCAAAATAATAATTAGTAATACATCTATTCGTGTACACGAATTATGGGTCAGTGGAGAGACTGGTCATGTGAAACTCAATACAAAATAAAAATCAACTAGAATGCATTATCATTCGATGGGGTGAGAGTATATACTCGGTTGTAGACAAGTGTGTATGTAGTACAAACTCTGTTACAAATAAAGAAAGTTATGCAGTACAGCAAGCCCGTTTGTGTAACATTTATGCAACTTTGCGCAGAATATAATCTAAACTTAGGAAATTTAAGTTTGATTTCCTGTCCTGCTGATGAGGGCGTTATCGAATTCACCTAAAAATTAGTAACATGGGATTTTTAAGATAAATAACTGGAAATATTCAATTCAAATTTAACATAATAAAATTCTGAAATACAATAAAAACAAATAGTTGATAAATGAAACATCGAATTCTTATTAAAAGAATAAAAGACCTTGCGAGAATTAGTTAGGATGACTTTTGAAACTTACCAAGGTAGGTGTTGATTCAGAAGTGTGCACTGCATCATTAAATCGATGGAAAACAGTCAAAAGTTCACTACAAAAGTTCAACCAAGGTTCAGCTCTTGTGCTACGTTGGTGAAATTTTTCTAGAGTTGAAAAGGGCATAAAAGCTCAGAAGAGCGCCAAAGATCGATGGTTGTAAGTTAGTGAAGGTTTATCTATTGGCAAGTGGTTAAAATAAACTTGACGTTTGGGCTGAAAACGAATTCTGGGATGAAATAATACGCTCCTGCTTCATAAATTGTTTTAAGCCAGCGTTAGCCTTTTTCTGTGTGGCGTTTGACGAACGAAAAGCTAAGTAAGTGAAGAACGTCCCCAACGTGACACTAAAAAAGCTTGTCTTAATCAGAAAATAGGTAAATAATTTGTTTATAAAGAACAAAATCAGTAGAGTTTATGTTTGTTCAATGCATTCATAGATATTGAATTCATGATATTCAGGATTTTTCATTTAATTAACAAAGAGCTTCGAAGTCGAAGTTATTTTTTAAAGATACAGCGATTCGCTCAGGTTTACGAGCGTAAAAAGTCACAGCGGCTACGCACGACGAACATTTCTGCCATTTCCAGAAGGGCTCTCATAGGCGATGCAAAGTGGATCGATCGGAATCGTTTATTCGCGGCTGTTGACTTAATGACTTCAAATCTGGCCTAAACGGAGTGGCATCGAGTCTTCGCATTAACAATGCAACCAAGCCGGACATCGTGTCTGAGAGCAAAGATGAGACGGGCTGGAAGCTTTTCGTTTCCGACATCAAAACTTGAAAATCGCACCCTTAGGATGTCCATTTCTCTTCATTTGTGAACAACTGCATTAAGCTGATCGATGCCTGAGACATGCGTTCTTCGATAGGACTGAACCTTCAAAATTGAACACCCTAATACATTATTCTTCGTTACGGAGAGTTGCTATGGCAAACGCTTCAGTGAACAATCTCCAAGTAACCCACACGATATTTAATCGAAAGAACATTAACATGAACACTGTCGATACTATCAATGAGAAGAAAGCTTCTCTTCAGTAACAGATAATAAGCACCTAGAAATAAATATGATTCGTATGCTCTCTGTCAAAATTCTACAACACAAGCAACAAAAGCCCAATCGAAAAGCGTGCTAGCGTTGATTTTACTATGAAAAAGAAAAATATTGGGGACTTTTAATGTCAAAAGCACTGAATTATTTTAATGTGCGCAGAAATTATTTGAATAAACAAGTCTGCTTAGAAATTCAGGGACGTGCTTCGTTGCGAATGGTGAGGAGATTCTTCATGAAATATCAATATAATATACGCAATCTCAGACTCTGGGGGCCATTAAATTTATTTGACAGTGTCAAAAACATTTATTTGAGTGCTGGATGGAATTTACATTGCTATATTACAGTTCAAAAGGTTTCCTCTATAAAGAGTATTGAGAAGTAGATGCATTTGATAAAATACTATATATACAAAAAACAATGTTAAAACATGTTTTGAATACAATACGGTTGATGAAAAGAAAATAACAGAGTGAAAAGACGCGTCAAACTCGAGAATACGATGTACGAAAATACCCCACAAATACGCCATGTTTTCAATCGTATTTAAATGAATACGATACGATAGAACACTCAAGCTAGTTTTACTCAAGAAAGCGAGTGAGAAAGCTAGTTAAAGTGAGTTATAGGAAAATGATTAGCATCAGAAGTAAACTTGTGCTCCGGCAATGATGAAATGAGCGTGAAGTGTACCCTGGATAAACTGTTACATTCTATTCGTAAGGAAGTGAATGAGTGTGGGCGTTTGAACTCGTTCTGATTATGTATTTTGAATTCACTTAGAATTGAGCATAAAAGGCATGGGCAATGGTTTGGACACGACGATACTTCTGCTACCTGAGCTACTCAGCACAGGTCCGACTTAATGCGGTATTCTGCCCTATTTTTGCTGAGTTTTTAGTTAAACAAAAATTCAATAATTTAGCAGGCGCTTGAGCAGTCGGACGTTATCTGGTCGAAACAGCAATGTACAACTGACAGCTTATGGTGTTTCACATAATTAGAAGTGGCAACCGCCTTAATTGATGTAGAGTAAAACTGACGAACGAACAACCAGAGTTGTTAGTATTATAGATACAATATACGGGTTATACTGCTGCTACATTGACGCTACTGTGATGTTTCATTACTGCACTTAGAGCTTAGGTAGTTTGATTGAATAATCTAATCGTTCCTTTTATTTCATTTGTGGGTCAATGTGAGTCAATAATATTTGTAATGCGGCTGTTTATTTCTGTTTGCACATGCTAGGTCAACAGTGATCAATGCTTAAGAAGCCAAACTTTCGAAACCAGTGAAATCTAGTCGCGTGAATGACGCCCTCCACCTTGGGGGTCAGCCAAATCGCATGCACCTTTTACCTTGAGACAGCACCCTTCAAATGCTTCCACCTGCAAGACTACACTCTTTAATTTCCTTCCTCTGCAGAATAACTCTTATATTGCTTCCACCTACGAGACTGCGCTCTTCAACTGCCTCAACCTGCGAGACTGCGCTCTTCTATTTCCTCCATCGATCTGCGAGACTGCACTTTTCTACTGCCTCAACCTGCAAGACTGCTCTTTAACTGCCGCAACATTACGGGAATACTTTTCAATTGCATTCACCTACAGAACTACGCCCATTGCCTCTACCTGCCGGACTGAATTTTTCGTCACCACATGATTCTAGGTTTGCAGTCGACTGCTACACATTGTGGTTTATTTCTCGATCTGAAAAATATTTTACTCCTCTCAATCAATTTCCGGAACCGTTCAAGCGATCGAGTTATTTTGATTAACTTATTTTTCGACTTAGCTGAAGAGTTGTTTTATTTGTGGTCGTTTGATCAACTCAAGGAAAATGCTTGTTATAAATTCTACGTTTTGAATCCAATCATTGTAATCCTGTGCCTCTGAATGTAGCCGGGCTTATATGGAAGAGATCCGAGTTTTACACAAGACAATCATTAATATAATTCTCTACTGTGTCTTGTGGAAAATACCAGATGTTTTATTATACCTAAACGAAGTCAATTAATCCTGAAAAACCAATTTAGGTATCAAATACTTTGCGTATTCTGAATTAACAATGATCTGTTACGTTAATGTGCTGCAGTTAATCTAATAACCCCCGATAGTTTCAATGTGATTAATGACAATTTCTGGATTTGAATCATGGCTAGATACTTCATGTTCTATATACAGTCATTCTTTCTAATGCATTTTCAAATAGATTTTTATTTAATTTTTCAAAATAGGACATCATATTCTCATGGATATTTGGGGGCTGTATGAAATACAGCCCAGGGACGTCAAATTCTTTAGTATTCGAAAAAAGCATCGGAAGAAACGCAATTCCCAAACATCGGCTTTTTTATCAGTGCAGGGTTAATTTTGTGAACTTGCATGCTGTGTGTAGGTTTTTTTTTATACAGAAGACACAAAAAGGGATTCTTGAAATTGCTCACAGAATTTATGGAAAACGAATTCGCAATTATAAGGTCACGTACTTGAAAAAAATAACTCAAAGCCTGTTGCACTTTTGATGTGTTGTGGGTGCCAGTTGTGGTATTTTTGAGAGCGCATAAAAATGTAATAAGAAAATTTTGGTTATTAAACGCATTATTACAAATTTATAATCACATTGAATTTATATCTAACTTCTTGAGAAATTCTTCCCACATTCTCTTAACATTGCATTTTGAGCGAAAGTCCTACATCGCTTTCGCGCTGTCTATTGTTCGCCGCGGATTTGGAGCTGGACGGAGGTATGGTGGCGAGAGAATTTTTGAATGGTTGAGAGAAGATTCGGCATTATTGATATTTTGCTTGAGAACGCTTTGTGCAGCACCCGGCGGATACCAGCTTACAGTATTACAGAATGGGAGCCACGTATGTAGCCGCGAGGTCCAGCATTTCTCCCTACTTGCTGCTACTATTATTTCTTGCTGTTTTAAGTTTGTGTGCGTGTGCGTGAATTTCGTAATTTTAATTTTCGGGTAATAATATTATTGTTATTTTCTTGAAGGTTTTCAGGTTATTAAAATTACTGATAACTTACAGAAATGGCAAAATGCCAGTATACTACTAGATAGGAGATCTAACCTATAAGAAAAATGAGCTCTTCATATGAATTTTTTAAAACAAAATTATTGCGAACGGTAAACTTCTAAACATTCGAGGGGACTAGAAGAGTTTCTTCTCGTGTGCGACATTGCATGCGAAATGTTGCCATACGGGCCAATTTCACCCTCTAACAATCTCCCTGCTATTGTTGCCTAATTAACTAAGCCTAAACACCTTCCTACAACTATTTTCATCTATTTTTCTCTTTAAACCTCCTAAAGTGGCGTAACGAAACACCGAGTGTGGAAACTAACTTGGGTGAGTGGAGCACTCTTTTTGATTATGTGATCAGCGCTCTCAGATTCTCACTGTCACTACTTCGCTGTATCGGCACTCCAAGTTAATCTGTGCGGTTTTTCTATTTCCAGTATCTTCTTGGACACTAACTTGCTCATGCGTGCACCACTGTTTCTGCGTACCCTGGGAGGCTGCGGTCGGCTGCTTTACCTGTCACGCTCCTGCCTAGGTTTTTGTCATGAATCGTCTGCAACTCTGGGAATCGCTGGCGCTACTGTGGGCTGCATTGCGGCGGTCTATTTGTTTGTCTGTTTTGGTACAAAATTTATAACAC
This sequence comes from Platorchestia sp. MABIK, assembly GCA_014220935.1. Classification (NCBI taxonomy): domain Eukaryota; kingdom Metazoa; phylum Arthropoda; class Malacostraca; order Amphipoda; family Talitridae; genus Platorchestia; species Platorchestia sp. MABIK. The sequence goes on along the minus strand of JACJUY010001199.1, from coordinate 86,268 downwards.
TAAACTTTTTCAGGTGTTTATATATTCATGAACTTACTTCATTATTTTATTGTTTCTAGGAGGCTGCATGGTCGGTCAATTCCGGCCGCTCTTTAACTGCGTAAACCTACTTACCTACAACGGCTGTTGCAGCTGTTGCTGCGTTAAACGATATTTTATGAACGTCGACATGTCGGTGTTCCACTTTTGAATTAGATCTGAAGCTCTATTTTGTAATTTTTCTTTACATTTATCAGTAAAATGAAATTATTATAATATAATAATAAGAAATACTTCCGATAAAAAACAAAAAAGTACATTACATTCGGCCTTTGCGGATATTTTAAAAACGTTCAATTAAACGTGAAACAAAATCTATTTATTTTACGTACTGAAAGTGTGAAAATCTTATAATTTCTCATATTAGTAATTATACGCCATATATTCTATGGTATTTAAATGAAAACGATACTATAGAATCCTCAAGCTAGTTTAACTCGAGAAAGCGAGTGAGAAAGCTAGTTAAAGTAAGTTATAGGGAAATGATTTAGCATCAGAAGCAAACTTGTGATCCGGCAATAAAAAAATGAACATGAAGTGTACCCTAAAAAAACTGTTACATTCCGTTTGTAAATGAATGAGTGTGGGCGTTTAAACTCATTCTGAACAAATGTTTAGAATACAAGTAGAATTTGTCATAACAGGCATGGGCAATGGTTTGGACACGACAATACTTCTGCTACCTGAGCTAACTCACAGCAGATCGTATCCTTCATTTCTCATTTTAGTGATGCGTCGCCCACAGAATAAAATTATTTAACTGGACATTTCATATGAATTTAGCAGAAAAGTTAATAGCTGAAAATGGAAGTACACAACTAAAAGTTTGTTGCAGTTCGGTACATTCAGGATGAATTTCCGCAGAAAATTAAGATTTTGCTTTAAATAAGTATAAGCACGTAAACATGTGCAGGTTTTTCAAAACCTTCCCGAGAAAGTATAGTGTTGAACATTATTTAATTTTTGCACACGTTCACTACAACGCGTGATGAATTGTTGTCTGATGAAGTCTTTTATCTCTATCGTAGTCTCTAATTATTATAAGTATTTGAAACTCCTACAGCGAAATTTTAAAATTTCGTGTTAATTTCTTAGATAAATGCATCATCAAATATCGTTCAAATGACTACATCCAAATAGATTCATTCAAAGCAGCGTCCCACAGTGACCACAAGTTCTTAACGTTTTACTAAGCATTAGCTCATCTTCAGTACGAGGTTCTCTAAATATATAAAAGCAATGAAAAGGCTAGTAAAATTGATCATTTTATGGAAAAAAAAAACAAGCGAAAACGTTTCGGAGACCAGCTGCACCATCATTGTGTAGAATACAGAGTCTGATCAATGCAATTCCAGCACAAAAATACGATCGGCAATAAATTCTAAACTGTACAAAAAAGGACAACTATGTATTAACTATTTGAAGCTGATTTGAGTTAAGCATGTTGTTTAAATTGTTTTTCCTTAAAAATATGCAAAGATTCCAAAATCCTGAGGTCAAAATCACGGAAAGAACAGTCAATTATTTTAAAAACATCATCACGAATTGTAATTGCACTTCACTTCTCAGCATGGCAACGTATTGCTGAATGAGGAGAATGGATAAGCCAGCAAGCTCTGCCTGCCACTCTTGCGTAAAAATGTACCGCGCGACGTCATTCCGACGTAAGTCGATGCACGCCATGCAAAACTAAACTTATAGACAACAGAAAGCTCATAAGATCGGGAATTAAGTTCTTGTGTCGAAAACATGAACCGATATGTACTTTGCGAACCAGTATGACACCTAAACTTACTTCTGTACAATTTTCTTACAAATTATACTTGTGAAATTTTGTCCTCTCGTGAAATCGTGTGCATAACTTAATAGTTCGCCCTTTAATATTCGGGAAAGTCCGCCTTCAAAGTCGACCTAAGAGAAAAATCTCCGCAATCGGCAGCTCTTACTCTTCGTACACCTGTCGTGTCGCAACGCACCTAAGCTTGAGTGTTTTCTCGGTCTCGTCCTGCCGTCACCACCGTGCCTCGGTACGCACGCAAATCGCGGGCCTTTTTTTCCGTCATCATCTAACTATCTTATCGGCATGACGCATCCGCCGAATTCTCAATATTTATTACAAGCCACCTTCATCATCATCATGAGTTGCTGCTAAATTTTTTGGCCAGCATGGGCCAGCGTGGAGTTTCAGCGCGGGAGTGACATGGGCAGAAGAAGGATACCACGCCAACGGCCTTAATCTCCTTGGTATGTCTATGGCTCCGTGCCATTATTCGAAGTTGGTCCTCAGGACGCGTCTTGCCGTGTTCCTTATCCGGAGGGAAAAGATTCCCTAAACTTCTCTGTACTTCACGGGACCGTAGGACTGTTGTCCATTCTACTTGACAAATCACTCCTAGGAGTAATGTGGCATAATAAGCCTCATATATGCTTAATTCCACTGTTTAATCGATTTGTCATAGTGCCCGGAATGTATACTGTGTTATCATTACTATTTGTTATCTTCCTAGAGGAAATTTTGTGAAGTAGGAGGCAGAGAGCGAGTTTATTTTTGTAACCTTTTCGCATTAAATGTAAACCTTAACTTTGCTAATTCTCCTTTTCGCTCCAACCCGATTGCCGTAAGCAATGCTGGGAACTATTAAACTTAACTCTCACAGAGCCTCTAGGGGAAAATTTTGTATATGGCGCCCAACGTGGGGCCCGAAATGCTTACTGAATAAAGACTTCAGTTCACGGGCTAGTTTTTTTCAGATGGATAACTCCTTTAACTCCTATAAATTATTTTAATCATGATAGATAATAAATTTACTTATTTTTCTCAGTTGAATATCATTGTGTGAATAGTTAAAAGCCGTGTTTTCTATGTGTTCAGAAAAAAGTCAAATATCTAATTATTGAAATAGGGTAGCCAATTAAATGAAAGTTCATTCAGAGGAAGGAATTCTTGACGGATCGAAATCGATTAATTTTTCTCTATGCTACAATACAACGCCAACGTTTTGCTTGATGCCATTGAAATGAGTACCGTTTTTTGAGCAGTGCAGATAACCATTGCAAGTCTTATTAACAATTTATTTTTAGTGTCTATACCAAATAAATTGCACATCATGTTTTTAAGCTATTTCAGCACAAATTCCAATATCGAATGCTGTCATGTGCATAGACGATTTTACTTTTGTCGTAAACTTAACTTCCCTAAGTTCTTTCAGCTATCATCCGAACATAAAATTTATAATTTTCCTGCGTTTTTTTTTCATAACCAGTTAAGTCAAGTTTCATACACAATGGCAAATGCTATTCCAAACGCTTCATGCGATATCAGGTCAAAATTACGCGGAATTATTCTCGTTATTCATGCGTTCATACTTATGCAGTCATTAGAAATGTTAGATATGAATTCAATTTCATCGAAATTTCGTCAACCGTTCTTGCGATCATAGAGATCTAGGTTAATTAGAAGGTTCAAGGCCTAGTTTCTCTCCAGGAATTGACCTACCATTCAACGTCCACACGTGAGCCATAACACTATTGTTGCATGCAGCGAGAACAAACATCGGCATCGACGGATGCTTAATTTCCTATCAAGCCTCATACAAATCACCTAGTACATTGGTTTTTTAAATGCCTAATACCTTGTACATTGGTTTTTCATATGCCTTATAACTAACGCCAGGACGCCATGACGGTTTCCTCCGGTCAAGGCTAGTCCCCATTTCAGACACCTGGGTGGAGTGGGATATTGTGCACTAGCCCAGCGAGGCACCCAAATCATTTAATCCCTATTAAGATGATATTTCACATTACGAATCGAAATTCTGTTCATTTGAATCGATATACGTAATTTGTTTCCGATGTATAATAAACTCGGGCTGCAACTTGTTCATTATTAACCGTGGCACGTATTTCTTCGAATTGGTCTGTCTTGATGGCAAGTACTCCACAACTCATCAATATTCTCTTACGAGCTTACACTGACTTGGGTCTTCATCATTCGTCATAAAGCCAATTGTAAACTATTTCTGTCGATAGCAGCAACCAGTGAAAGCCCTTAGTTTGATTAAATTAAACAATTTAGTCATAAAGTCAAACGGCTTTGAAGTTTCATGGTGTTGAAATCATAATTCAACTCCTAACCCTAACCTAATATTTGCACAGCTGTTTTCTAAGACTCACCTTTCAATTTTCTGGACTCATGGAACCTTGAAAGCTTTAAATTCGTTCAACAACTTGAAGAAAAATGATGGACAAATTACATTGATTTTATGATGACAGTGTGTCAATGCTACCTGAACAGAATTTGGGGGTCGCAATGATGATCAGAGATAAAGAAAGTTTTCCAATGAAAGTTTTCATTATCCTAGGAGTTCATCCTACGTGGAAATCGTAGTAACGCTATTGCATTGTGAATATCGCCCCTACTGTTCTATACACGCGGTGTTATGTAAATTTTCCTTTGTTCGTAAATGTTCGGTGAGTGGAGAGCGTTGATACATTTCTCGTATCCCAAAATGAACTGAGAGCTAGTGATGAATGGGGTGCAAGAAGGAAAAGATGAAGTAAGTATTGTGTAAGAATGTTGTAAAAGAATGTATTGAAAGGAATTGTGACAATGAATGACAGCAGTGAAACGAATATGAAGATTTTTAGCTAAGAAGGCAGCCTGATGAACAGGATATCATAAAAGGACGACGTCTCACAACAGCATCGAATGTTACGATATATTTTCCGAGCACTGTATGTTCAAACTCTTAAATACACGAGCAAATGCAATTTAATCAAGAGAGCTTATCGGCAGAGTGCAAACAGAAGAAAATTCCCAATGAAATATTTAACTGGCTATGCAGTGGAAGTAATCTTACATTTCCTACGGCTCGGAGCAGTACGCTCAAGTATTCAATAAAATCTTCAATACGGAATATAAGCATGGCACGGGATTGATAAAAATTAAAACCAACATGCTTTTCACTCTACATGAAAGTGCCATCAGAGCAATAAAAAACTGGACGATAATGCTCACACAAATGATTCATTCAAAAGTTTACAAGAACTTAAACTTACGGTTCTCTATAAACTCTCCATATAAAATTTTATGTATAAATCATTGACCAATGATGGCGACAAAAACCTCAAACATTATTAACTACACAAACTGGTTAACATGAGCATTTAACCCGTAATAGAAAAAACTTCATGCTTCCTTATTGTTCAAAAGCTCGGTCACAGCACAGCACACTCTTCGTTGGAACTAAAACTTGGAACTCTCTCCCTGCGGAGATCCGTGAAAGTAATTCTTGCAAAGTATCCAAAAGAAATCTTGAATCTCTCTAACCAAGTCACATCTTTTTTCCTTCATGACTGATCCTGACAGGGTTATTTGGAGTGGTTATAATATCGTTGATCTTCAGTCTGTTCTTAAATCGTTTCTAGAATATACTGTTAACATCTAGCCCATGAAAGCCATTTTGGAAAATGAAACATTGCATATCGAGTTAAAACTAATCCATTGATCAATCTAATGCGTAACTACGTTAAGTGAATTAAGTTAGACATTATTGTACACCTTAAATAGGTTTGACGGTCGGATATCATTTGATCACTGTATGGACATCATTGATCATTGATCGTTGTTTATTAAGAATCATTTGATCATTGTATTAGACATAAGAAATAATCTACTTCTGTATCGCTTGTGATAAATAAATTGTTTAAATGATTTGAATCGAGCTTAAGTTCGCATTCTACGAAAGTGCACTGAAATTATTGAGAAATTCAGACGAAAACTGCGTTGCGTATAGTTAAAAACTTGCTACTTTGTCTAGCGAGCGACAGTCAAATTTCATTAAAAATGCAGTGATTTAAATTTTCATGAACAATGAATGATTAAAGAATCAGTACACAATATGTCATAAAAAGAGAAAGTCCAAATTTCAAAGACAACTGTACATCAGTTACAAATTTTCTTACGGTGTTAGTGACACTAATTTATCAAAAATTGTTCACATGAGCAAATGTTTTAAACTGCTTTAAATCGGTCGACAGCCTCGCTCTTAAAACATAAAATTTTCTCTTGACAATAGCAAGAAAACTGAAATCGATGAAGTTGCATGCTTAGTATAGATGATGCTTGGTGACAATTTTATCTTGCAAAACTTTGATTTTTTGAAAAGTGGTAATATTTCTTTATCCATGCCAAAATTTAGCCCTTAGACACCCCATCAAATGATTATGTTTAAATCGCTGCGTTGTTTAAAGTGTGAATGCAAGGAAATTCTCATCCAGTTGTTTTTTAATCGAAGTTCATTTCGGAGGCTAGCTCAATCTCGAATTTTAAAAAACGCCAAAGTCTGAACGATATTTCACTCGTGTCAAATCAGAACGGAATTAAATTGAGATCTCAAAGACGTATTCAAAATTGAGAAAGTTTTCAGAAAATGAAGACTTTCTTTAAAAGCAGTTTCCAAATTTTCTACCATAGCAGTGAATTTGTAGGCAAACAATACTGCTCGGGTCACTGATAATAACACTACTCTGCTGTGGGTAACGAAAAATTTTGAATTTCAGATTTGGATAACCGTAATTTTATTTAATAGATAGCTGATCATCACTATGGCTCACAAATTCTGTTCAGAGAGCACCGTCGAACTAAAGTTAGTGCAATTCATGACTAAATTTTCTTCCTGTCCACTCAATTTGAAGCTTTCGAGGTACGCAGTCAAGAACAGTGGAACGTGAATCTAAGAAAACTGGAAAAATGTAAAGCTATGCTTAGCAACTAAATTATGGTTTCAACACTCTGAAATTTCAAAGGCGTTTGACTTGATGACTAAATTGCTTAATTAAATCAAACCAAGGGTCTTCACCGGGCTTTGGCTGTAGCCAGAAACGGTCTCCAAATGGTTTTACGACAACCGATAAAGAACCAAATCAATGCAAGCTCTTACAAGAATATTGATGAGCTGGGGAGTACGTGACAGTTAGACTGAGGCCAATTCAAAGAAATTTTTGTCCCGGTCATGGGATAATGAATTGCAGCCCGAGTTTGTGATACGGCAGTAATAATTCATGTACAATCATCCAAATGAACAGAGTTTTGAATTGTAATGTAAAATAGCATCAAAACAGAAGCTTAAATTCTTTGGGTGGCTCACTAGGCTAGTGCGCTGCATGAAACATGCAGTCACGGCTTACGTGCGGACTTTCAATGACGAGTCAATTCCTGAAGAGAAACCCGGCCTTGAACCTTCTCATTAATTTAATTTCTCTATGATCACCAGCGCGGTTCATGAAGTTACTAGATCATAGCAATGTACAGCAAATTGCTTGCATACGTAGGAGCGAAATTTATGATGCGAATAAAACGCGTGATTTTAAATTATTGACATCGTATTAAGCATTTGAAACAGCATTTGACATGGTATATGAAACTTGATGAGTGGTTATGAAAAAAACAACTTAAAAGGTATAAAATTTACCCTCGAATGATAGATTCGTGAATTAGATAAAATAAAACGAAGATAAGACCAAAATGAAACCATTCCATGTACATGACTACATTTGACTTTGGGATTTGTGCTGAAATGGCTTGAAAATACAATGTGCAATTTACGTAGTACAGAAACTGAAATGAAATTATTAACAAGACTTGCAACGGTTATTTGCACTGCATTGTTAACAGCACTTATTTTGATGGCTCAAGCAAGACGTTGCCGTTGTATTGTAGCATAGAAAAAAAAACTAATCGATTTCAATCATGCCGGAATTCCTTCCTCCGAATGAACTTTTATTTAATTGGCTACCCTATATCATTAATTATAAATTTAGCTTTTTTCTGAGCACAGAGAAAACATCGCTTGTGACTATTCACACAATGATATTCAACTGAAAACTTGTAAATAAATTGATTATTTTTCAAGCGTAAGATGATTTACAGGAGTTAGAGCAGTGTGTGCGTCATTTCCATCAGGTCTAATATTTTCTGGAGAAATATGTGGTAAAAACACCGGTGCAATGAATGAGTGCTGTTTATCATACTAGCAGAACCACCGAGTCATTTTATTTGTTTTTCTTAGGTCTGTGGGGTAAATTTGGCTGTGTTACTTGGCATTTGAGAAGAAAAAAATGATGTAAAGAAATGAAGTGAAATATTAATTTACCTGAAAATTCCCTAGATCTCAAAAATTAATGGTGTAAAAACAGTTTTCCTCCAACTTCTAAAAATGATTACTCTCACGGGCTAAAAAGGTTTGCCAGCCATTTTCAACTCAACAGCGCAATCAAGCGCTGCCTGCGATTTCTGCTCAACATTTGCATAACACAGCCTATAGATTGGTGCACTTATTTCATCAACTCATTTTGAGGGTCACACATCAAATTATGTCCCATGTGAAAATCATTTTGTCCTGATAGAATTTCAAATTAGAGAAAAATGACTTGGAGAATTTTATTAGGTATCCTAGTTTTGTCGTGTTGTGAGTTGGTTATGGACGTGTAAGGCCATACTTTCTAACGTATTCATAATTCTGCAAGCGTTTTTCGTTCCTTCCAAAATAAAATTATTGGAAATTAAATCAATCTATGCGTATGGTAGCTGTATTTGCGACCATTTCGCTCTAAATTTAATAGATAACATTCAAAGTGATTTTTAGTTTCGCTCTAAACTGTCATTCATAATTGCGAGCATTCAAATACTTTCTTATCACGTGTATTTTACTTGTGTGGAATGGAAAACAATCATACGTTTTCGTTCACTCCTTACCGCTCTCCCATTGCCCAGTATCTTAAATGAAAAGAGAACCTTATTCACCACTATATTTTAGCGTTAATTTAACTTGCAAATTTAATTTTAATTAAATTTGAACCTTCGGCACTTCGACGGAAGTGAAATATATGCTCATTGAGTATTAGTGTCTCTTCTAAGTTCTACCATCTGCATTCTCCGTTCTCTACACTATCAGTGGAGCGTGCACGCTTGCATCATCAAAGTACAACTCAGATGCGGAACCAAACCGAAGAGCTTCTCAACCGAGAGTACAACGTGCCATCATGTCAATCATTTTTCCTCGAGGCACGAGATCCAATCAACCTCTGTCACCGCTCATCCCTTCGGGAAACACTCACTCATTTGTTTCTCGTTTGCTTAAGCTTCTGCCATGCTCGATATCAAGAATTTTAATCTGTAGCACAAATCGATTAGATATTGTGCCTGTCTTATTCTCGTGGCATGCCCAACTTACTAGGTTTTCTGAGTTGGGGGCGGAGGATCTCTTCAAACTTTTCAAAAGTCTGAAATCTGTTTGGGCTTGACGTTTATCGAGCCTAAATGCGCATCAATGTTTAAGAAGTTCTGCAATTTAATAGAATAGATTATATATTCTATAAAATCACTGTTCTTTGAGCTTTTCCAAGAACTCTATTAATGTGGGCATTGTTTTAGAACTACTTTAGGGAGCTAGGTGAATGTTTCATTGCCGAAAAAAAAATTGGCGTACGTAGATCGAAGTATTTTTGGCATTTATGATTGAGAAGTAAATAAATTTGTTTTCATTCACTCCACGACCTGATTTCCTGCTGTTTCACGAGAAGAAAGGTAAAATTTCTTCCGAGCTAAAATATGTTCCGTATTATAGTTTTATCATAAAATAAATTCTTTCTCAAATTTAAAAAATTTCCATCAGTGAATGATTTCAATGTCTTCAATTGCAAACAAGTCTCCTTGCTATAGGGGTCTCTGAATGTCCATCCACGAAAATTTACTATGTGTAAAGTGAAGTTCCATTGAAATATTTTGGTTTGGAAGACACAATAAGATCAAAAATAATCTGCACCGAGGGAAACCATTCAAGACACAATTGACAGAAAAATCTACTTATCATCGAAATTTTAGTTTCGAAGTATTATTTTGGCAGAGGGAAATGTTGTCTCAGTAGTAATTTTGGCGGCACATCTATGTAAAAAAGACAAACGAGAAACCACTACTGACATAGATTTCTTTTACTTCTGCCAATTTTTTTTACTTCTGCCAAATTACTGCCGAATGAGAAACCCCTATCTGGGAAATTTTACCAAAAGTTTACTGCGGCGGAAAGACGCTGAGTTAATAAGAAAACATGAAAAAGTGGTCTAAAAGTGACGGGAGCAGATATGAGGATAAACTTTTCTTGAGAAGCGGCCGGCCTTCAGACGTGAATGTTTTCACGTGAATTTCCAGGACCCGTCGAATTTCTTCGCGATTTTGATTCAAACGTCCATTCTTTATTCTTCAATTGTCAATCACTAGGTAATGCGCTATTGCATCCAAAGACACCGGTCAACATTTATTTGACAGGTAGCGTCTCCTTGCAGGAAGTAAAACTGCAAAAATTACCCCTCATTTTTTCAGTGCCACTGGAACAAGTGCGTCTAAATAAGGTGATGGTAATTTGCCTGTAAAAATTTGATGAGCTTGGTTTATTCGTTCGCAAGGGTGTCATCGTCCACTAACTGCTTGTTGTTATAACATAGAACAAAATTCTGAACCTTGTCCTTAGGAATAACAGGGCACAATTTTAAATCATCTCGTGTTCTAAAATGGATGTCAAATGATACAAGCTCTCATTTTATGATAAGTATCTCTCAAAGTTTGGGTGAGTAATCAACTTAAAACGAGTCACACGAATACTAGCAGAGTTCACACGTGTTCCATGTGAACTTGATAAAAACTACTTTGAAAAATGTAGCAATCACCCATCAAATGGCGCACATTGCTATTAAAGGTTCACAGCTACGGGCTGTAGTTGTAATTACAATGAAAACAGAGTAAAGCTATTCATACCAGGTAATGGATTACGACGCAATTACTTTTCCATTCTGTTTTAACGGGTTATTCTTGCGGTCACCAAAGCACGGAGCTCCAATTCGCATACACTTTATCATGAAAATCAATCGTAAATAGTGTTTCATCGAGGCACGAACGAGGGAGTAGCAATTATAACCTTTGTATCACGAATACAAGTTTGGAAAATGACAAACTTTATCCAAATCTCATTAATTTGTTTCTCAGACAAGAAACTCGCACCTCAAATGATTGTTTTGTTTTTAAATACGAGTGTGATTCATTTCTGTGACGCATGGGTGTGAGGAATGGCCATGACGATTTTTCAGAGTAGATAATTTTAAGGTAACTGTATTTATTCAGTACAGTTATGTGAATTATTGTTGATAGTATTCATAAGCGAGTGACTTCATAGCATTCAGATTAGGAAGCAGTTATTGCTATTGTTCGTCCAGAAACAGAAGAAAAATTCTCTGTGTAACCTCTCATTATATCTCTTTTATGGCTCACGAGCTCCCCTGCATTCGAAGACAAAACATCTTAAAGTTACGAGCAAGGAGTTGCTGTTATACCATGTGTTTGAGCCACATTTAATCGTGCACGTACACTATCGGAGGCACTCCTGCTGTCCGCTATCGTTATTGGGCAAGTCTAAATGCAAGAAGTTTGCTATGTGCACCCCGGCACTCCAGGCAGACACTAGCTTTGATAACACTTTCGACCAAGCAGAACTATAAACTCATTTTGCCTACAAGTGAGTAAGTGGGTGGTGCTTATTCGGCCTCACAGAGTTAGCAAGTTAATTTTTCAGCTATAGTCACAATACCCTTGTCTCTAACTTTATTGCAAAGTGATCTTATCATGCTACGTTCTCAGAACAGGTTTTCTGTAACACAGTGCAGCATTCTCAGCTGGGAGATTTGAAAAGCAGATCTCGAGTCTATTTATAGCATTAATCGATGGTAATACATATTCTCGCTCGGAAAGCATTGCATGAAATGACGAGACTCACTAGCAAACATCGCAATATTGACCTGGATCAAAAAGGTGCTCTGTGGACTACATCTGGCTTAAAATATTCACGAAACCATACAAAATACATTGAGTACTTGGCTCTGCAAAACACTCCTTCTCATAACATAATGAACTGAACTCCTAAAGCAAATAATACAAAGAACCACATCTCGAAAAACATCAGTGCAGACAAGTTTTGAACAAAATACAGGGCATTGCCTAACATTGTTCTGCAAGACATAGGTTATTGTTTCATTGTAGGATCCATGGCTGCCTCACAATGCATTTCGGTGTTGTGTATTAGTTTTAGATATTTCTCGTTAAGTATCTTACACACCACAGTCACTTTCTCATACAGTGTCATTTGACGCAAGTACATCTCAGGTTCAGAGGGGTTCTATTGCATAAATGTGCCCAAACCATCGTGAGGATCGCGTAAATTTTGATAAATGCTTAGTCGTAAACATTGAATTTTTCTCAAGTCCTGCAACAAACTTTCAAAACGTTTTGTAAATGCAACTCATAGTGGAGAGAAAAGTGTTGTGCTCTATAACTGTGCTATTCTATTTGGTTCTATTAAACAATAGCGCGCCTGCTCCTTGAAGTAATGAGCCATTTCATGGCAAAGAATTTTTGTTCATAAACACAGGTACACTTTTCATTGGTTTACTTAATTGAACACGTTGATACAATGCGAGTGAAGTCATAAGAAGGAAGTCAATCAGCTCTTTTAGAGAGACAGCCATTATTTTCCTTTTCAAATTGGAGTTCGCAAATGTAAAGGAACATGACTTACTTCAAAGAACAACGGTAAAGGTATTTATTGAAGTTAGACTGATGTCATTGTTGCCAGCGATGTGTGTCACGGTGTGCTGACCATGAAAATGTAAAGGTTTCTTAGAGGAAATTTATTCAGACAACGTAGAAAGTGAAGAGGATCAAAGCTATTCGCTGAGCATCAAGCTCTTGCAATGCTCTGCGTAACCTGTCGCAATGAAATGTATTCATCAACAACAGGAGAAAAAAGTTAAATTAAATTAACGACATCATAAATTATTCAGTTGTAGTGCTAAATTCATTGTGGTAAATAGAATTTCAGTTCACCAACATTTTCATTTCAATCCACTAGAAAATTTTCTTAAGTATTCAAAAATCCGTGTTAAGGAATGGATTAAATGAAACACTCAGAATATTTCTATAGTGAAATGTGAGTGTCTCAGGAATAGTGATATCAGAAGATTTTAATGAAATTCATTTAAATGTTTTCGGTCTTATTGATTTGTGATGGGGCGTAATAATGGAAAACGGTAGACTTTAACGATTTGCACAATAATTTTGGCACGTAGTTTTGCGTTGAGCATCTTCTGTGAATCTACTCAGTTTGTGCTCTTTTAGCATCTCCTAATGGCCACCAAACGTGTCCGATTAAATTTGATATAGAGTAACTCTCAATAATTAATTAATTATCATCTCCTTACGGCTATATTCATCATAGCTTGAACATTGTGAACTGAGTTCATCTATGAACACCTTCACAACAGCCGTCAGGGGATTAGCAGCGGTGATACCTTACGAAGGTGATGCTGGTGGGGGTGGAACAAAAATTCCCGTGAAATTCCGTGCTTCAAAGTGAGCTCAACGCTCTTTCTGAAGCAAGCAGTGTTACTAAAAATAGGTAGCATTTTTATGGCCCACCATGTGTGTGACAATGAAATAGTTCCCTGAGTAGTTTTTATTCTATTATGAAACCAACACATGTGTACAAACGCTTACTAATTATTCAGCTAATTTAGGTGTATTTAGTTGAACTATGTGTAACATAACTCGAAAGTTAAGACAATTTATCTTGCTCTGTTCGCATTGAATTGAACAAAAGTTATTCGTTCTAGGAAATTAATAGATGTAACTGTCATAAGCAGGGTTCTGTTAAATGGGACGGAGGAATTCAGGAAATAAAAATGAGACAAGCTGAAAAATTAATTAAAAAATGAAACGCATATTGAATAAAATATTGAAGTTTGCAAACCAATAAACAGCAACAGAAATTAACAGGGCTGCAGAGTTGGAGTCGCGTGTCTTAGGGTGGAGTAGAAGTCGGTGTCGTTTTTTTTAATATGATGGAGTCGGATTTGCTATTCTTTTGTGCCTTCGACTCTGATTTTTACTAAAATCTGTTTATAATTGTTTAACACACAAAAGCCAAAACCTAAAGCTTTCTTCTAATACCTGAAAACTTTTAATCTTCAGGTTTTGTTATCAGTTATGTTTTGATAATGGCAATTTAATACCCTTATTTTCATGTTAAAAAATGAAATCTTAGTTGATTTTTTCGGTAATACGTTGTACTTGTGTACTTCATATTGAATCTCATTGTTTTGTTTACTTCCTAGTCTTTAAGTCAAGTTAACATGTACTAGTAATTGAAATTTGTACACATTTCCAATGTTACACGTTGAATTTTGTTTGATTCTTTTACAGTTATATCGTCTTGTAACATCATTAACATGTTTTTTATCGTCTGATCACTACACAATTTTCAAATAAGCATGCATAATTATGCATAATTAAGTTTCCATAATTTTAGAAACGGAAATAGCAGCTGCTTTTCGGCTTAATATAATTATTTACTTCTTCATTAGGAAAATTTAGAAACCTTTTAAGATAAACAATATCGATTAGAGATCCATGAAAAAATTACAGTTCAATGGAAACGATCTGCAGTGAAAATTATAACACAACACCAGCAAAAACCTCACTCGGTCACACACATGTAAATGAGAAAAATGCGCTGCCTCACTGCAATTATTGTTGCATTTTTTGCGATAGTGCAAACTATCTTCCTGAAAACGTTCCAAATTGCACCAAAAATGCAGAATGAATAGAAAATGAGCGTTTATTAAAATAAGAAAGCATCATATACATGGTAAAAAATTTGAAGAGAATAAAAAGATGGTACCATATTACATACAAAGAAGTTAAAAGTGGCTTTTATTTGTTTGCAAAACGTATTAGAAATGCCAGTCCTGCTGAGACGGAAGTAGAACGGCTTTTTCCTATTATAGCTGTATTATGACATAGTGTTAAGTAATGATATGACACCTGTACTGAATTGTTACTCTGCATAGTGTAGATACACAAAAAAAGGCAGTCAAAATCGACCTACCTTACTTACATATATGTCAAAACTTGTGGTATTTCAAGCATAGTAATTGAATCAACTGTTATAATTTCGTTGGATTGTTGCATTCTTAGTCATAGAATGAAATGAAATTGTTGACGCTGATCTATACTTCTAAGGGTATGCACTGCCTACCTTGCCTGCACAGAAGGTAAGTGACTTTTTATAAAATTTATTATAAACCTTGATTTTTAACATTCTGTTACTAATATGAATGTCATTTGTAAGTAAATGAAGAACATATTACACTTATACAAAGGATGCAACACCTGCAACAAATAGGAAATAAATTATTCATCTCAAAAATTGTGAATAGTTGGTGTTTGAGTCGTAAAATTTTGAATAGGTGGAGTCAGAGTCGCCAAATTCTGAGAAAATGAAGTCGGAGTTGCAAATTCATTCCTCCGACTCCATAACCCTCGAAATTAGTCAGGACGAGATGGTCTGGGTTGCAATTTTTTGAAGAAGTCTCCGGAGAGCAACGGCGACGACAGTCACAAGCGAGGTGCAACGGCGACGACAGTCACAAGCGAGGTGCAACGGCGACGACAGTCACAAGCGAGGTGCAATGGCAACACATTCACAAGCGAGGTGCAACGGCGACGACAGTCACAAGCGAGGTGCAACGGCGGCGACAGTCACAAGCGAGGTGCAACGGCGGCGACAGTCACAAGCGAGGTGCAACGGCGGCGACAGTCACCAGCGAGAGGCAACACTGGAGACGTCCGCAGGTGGCGAGTAATGCTACAGACATCGTCATGTGAGAACCACAGATGAGTAATACCAATGTACGAAATAAGTTGTTGTCGGCCCCGAGGAGGAGTCAAAGAAGAGTTATTAGAGCTGTAAATAAATTAGAATTTAATGCCCACACAAATGATACACTCAAAAGTTTAAAAATGCAAAAACTTTTGAATCTCTACAAGTTTTACATGTGTAATTTCATGTTGAAAACGCTGACTAATAGCATGATCATTTAATCCGAAGTAAAAGTAACTTCATGCTTCCTTATTTTTCAAAATCTTGGTCACAACACAGTATCCTCATCATTGGAACTAAGAATTGGAAAGCGAACCCTGCTGAGATATGTGGAAACAGTTCTTACAAAGCTTGCAAAACGAATTTTGAATCCCTCTTCCTCTAGAAATAATGATCACATAAGGTGATCAAATCAATTTTTTCTAAAGTGTGAATTACCTTGATAGGGTAATTTGCCATGATTACTGACATCTTAAGTCTGCTCTTAATCTTTTTCCAGAACATACTGTTCCCATCTAGCCATTATAAACTATTTTTATAAAAATTAAGCATCGAATCCTGAGAGATCCAATTGATTAATCAGTTAAATGTGCCCCTAGGTTAAGTGAATTAGGTTAAACATTATTGTACACCTTAAAATAACGTTAATGATATGATGCCCTAGAAGTCTCTGAACTTATTAGGGCCCACAAGTAGCAATACTCAAATGTGCCCATTTTACGACATAAGAAAGAATCTACTGCTGTATCACTTGTGGGAAATAAATTGTTTCAATTGTTTATATTGCTTAAATTGTTCAAATTTATCATTCACGCCGCGTCATCGGTACTACAGATAGCTTAATGAGCAAGGCTTTTTGATGCGGGAGGGAGCGGCAAAAAGTATAGTTAAACGCGCAGTTATCCCCTCAGAGTAGCAGTGCATTAGTTGTGGGAAGATATCGCTGTCATAATCAACAGACTACTCTCAAATTTGGCTAGAGATACAATTATTCTTCTCCTACAAAGATTGCAACATTTCATTTCAGATGTTGATTAAATAGTGTGGAGGACAAAATACCGTAGTGAAGTATAAAATGAAGTGCAAATTTTTTGCGTCAAGTATATCTGTAAAAGGACAGGCGCTAATATTGTCCATTAGTTCACCCGTGCAGGCGAAGAAACATAACATAAATAAGGCTACATTCCAGGGAAAGGATATCGAGTAATAAATGTTCACAGAATATTCACGAAAAATTGTTGCTCAATAATGACAAACTCATGGTACTAGTTTTTAAAACTGATTAAATTCTATCCAATTTTTCTAAACATGACCCCAAAAAAAGTAATCCGTCATCGAACATGATCAATGTTTATCAAACTTATACTTTGCATTTTTCTCGTGCCTTCATTTAGCTACAGGACGCATTTGAGAATTGATCCAGAACTAACTGTTGTTTAGTGCCAAACTGTGTAATTAGTCAATGATCTATAACAATGTACGGTATAATTTATCATCGAAAAATAGGCATAATTAAATCATATTTAATTTAAATCTTTTTGCAAATGGTTATGGGTGTGTCTCTAAACTATAACGTGTTGCTCAAAATAGTAGTTTTTCATTATGCCGTGAGATAATTCTTCAACAAGATTTCATTTCAACACTAGACACGTGACCTTACCGTATTTATATCATTTTTTTTTGAGACACCGAGGAAGTTGCGAGAATGTTGCAAAGTATCACATGTCCTGAAGACGCACCAACTTTCGAACGTCTTGAGATCAGTATCCAGTATCATCCACTCAGTTTGTTGACAAGAAAGACTCGAGCGACGCAAGTAAGCGTGGCGAGACTGCAATGCTCTTTGCTGCCAAAGGCTGCAGAGTGGTAAAAATATGATCTTGTGCTCCTGTTGTTGCCAGAAGCGTCTAAATGGAAATGTTCGACTTGTCTTTCATCTTCAGTCCTTTCATTTGAGCTGAAAGGGAGGCATCATTATTTGATGTCACGAGTCTAAGAACAGGTGGTAAAATATTTAAAGTTTTCGTTTGATGCATTCAGTGGCACAAGTTACACTGAATGATTATTTGACAACATTTGTTCAATTTCCAGATACTTTGAGGGTGAAAGTAATCCAGATGATCGATGACATAAAACACTTGACAGATATACAAAAAGGTATCACTTAACCAGAATTTGCAACACACATTTTGTGAGCTGAATTGTTCCGTAGGAATATAAACTCTAAACGCATTCGATAGTAGTTAATTGAACATAATATGCTAATTTGTAGCAGAGTCTATTTTTAGGCTATATTTTTTCGTTTTTGCAAAAACGATCACTATTGCTACATTGGGTAAAGGAATTGGGTGATGTCTTCAGTTGTTTTTACATGAAAAACATACCAGACCGTTACGCGAATTTGAATTTAAAAAAAGATGAAATTCAAGTGCAAATAGCGTTGGGTTAATGGGTTCTAGCATACTTAGTACTAAATAAGAGTTAAAGCCGAAAGGAACTGAATAATTGGAGTCTACATTGAATTCAGAGAAACTATGTTATTAAAAATCTAATAAAGTGTTATATTCTTGCTCTCCCACGGATTCGATACAACAAAATAAAAATCTGTGTATTTGCACTGGTGAGACAGAAAATGTCAAACGCAGACATTGAGCAGACTAAAAAGACACCAGAAGGGATGCTAAACGAAGTAATTATCAAGTATGATGGATATAACGTATTTAGTAAAATACGTATTCCATCGAATGGTGAAAAGAGTTGTATTATCTGTAAATTTCTTCGTCTTTATAACACAGAATACTCGTTACAGTAACTTCAACTTAATTATGCATCGCAACAACAGATTATTGTGTCCGACTTCGTAATTGTATGGAAATATTTATTATTATTTTTCTCCCGTTTGCCAACAAGACTTTTTGAAAGAATGGATTAGTTCAAATATCAATATACACATGTTTTATTGCTAATTGCTTTTATCAGTATAAAGCTAGAAGAATGTGACGGTTTGGCCCGCTCAGTAATATTTCCCTCGACCCACCCTGGGACAAATTTTTGTGGTAGTATTGAGTCGTAAGATATTTTCAAAATGTTGAGTACTATGGATCGGATCAAGTTATACCGTGACTAGAGATAGTAATTATGGGTGAGTGTTCGGGTAACAAGAGGGATGCAGATTACGAATGGTCGACACCATTAAGACTCAGCACTCCTTGCCAGACGAATAAGATCTTTAAAAATCTGTGAAAATCAGATGCTGGTAGTCTGTGTCGCCGTCAACAGGTTATCGAGGGTTAACGCTGTTTAAAGGTGTTTTTGCCAATAACCTCAATCGTGATAGGCGACGCTCCCGGTACGAGGGTACAATGCGTCCAGTTAATTAGTGGGCTCAAATGCAGCTTTATGTGATCCTCACTGGCAGCTAGTATGAGTACTAGTGTGTTCGTTTATATTTCTCTTTATTCCTCTTATCACATTCCAATAACTGTATAATGCTTGTGTGTACTCTTCACTTGGAGTATAGTTAGGTTATTTAAAAATTAGAGAATTCATATATAACACTTCACCCTTTTTTGCTTTCAGGTGGATAAGATTGTGAGGTTAGGATTTGTTCTTATGTTCTTCCACTGTCGCCTGAAATATCCAGTGAACGTGTGATCAGCTACATTTACATAGAGTCACCAATAATGCGCTCCACTTGTTCAATTTTGCGCGGTATTAAGAAAACTATCACAATAAAAAAATACGCATCGTTTCCAGATAAGCCCCGCCATTGATTCAACAGATAAGTTCACCCACTTGTAGCTTTTGAAATAATGCACCTATCGACTTCAAATTACTCTCAAACAAAAGATTGAAACATTGTTTCCGTCCCGTAGACGGTTCTGAAACGGTTTTCTATAAACTACATGAATTTCTCAATGTACCTATTCGACCCTTGCGTCGTCATAACACATAATGTTCACCCACTTGTAACTTTTGATATAATGCACCTAACGACTTCAAATTATTTTCAAACGAAAGAATGTTTTAATCTTTCTCTTTCAATCTGATTTGAAGTCGATAAGTGCATTACTTCAAAATTTACATGTGGGTGAACTTATGTGTTGCATCAGTGGCGAGGCTTATTTGGAAAAGATCCGAATTATGTACCATAAAATGATCTAGTCACATCCCATCATGATGAACATGATTACGTATAACAACAAAAAACATCCTCTTATTTCACGACCGTCATTAGCAGCAGAAAGTAGCGGCAACGGCCCATGCTGTTCATTTTCTTTACGTAAATCCGGTGGACCAAATTTAATTAAGGTTGTAAGCTCAGCCTAGGGCGGCTTGAACGTGCCTTGGAGAAGCCTATTTGTTTTGCGCCAACAAGCTGGTAAAGCAAACAAAGTTTGAATTGAACGCCATTTTCCTTTCAAGATACGTAGAAACTCCATCAATCACTAGCAGAACCGATTGACTTTCGAGCCAGCCTGCTGTGCATGATGGGCGAGAATTTCACTTCGAATGTGAGTGGCAAAGTGTACATACCAAGTATTTTGATGTATTTCTGCTTTTCTTGTTGACTTATTTCACACGGGCTCCAATTGCCCGGGCCTGCAAACTTTGCTGAGGATTTACCATTTCTTCACTCATATATGACTAGGTAGCTCTGTAAAGCAGTAGTCTGTGTGAACATAATTTTTCTCACAGAACGTTCTTATTCACATTTTGACGAGGTTAACTTCTCTAATGTAAATTTTGAAGTTAATATTAAAAAGTCTTTCTTATCTCGTTCGTAGAATGTTTGCTTACATCACGGGTTGATTTTAAACAGCGAATTGCTCGCTACAGGTGGAGTAATAAGTTACCTCAAAACCTATCTGAATAAACTGTAGTTAAAAACTTTTACTGTCAGGGTGGAATAAAGAGGCCATTATTTTCTTTCCTTTGCTGTTCACAAATTGCTCTCACCATGCGAACGCAGCTATACGCCTGCATGCGGCGCCACCTCTTCGTCCTTGACGGTTTCATCAAAATTTCCTGTTTCCGGTCTTCAACCCTTTTTTTCCAAATTGTGTGTACGTATACTTCAAAAAGTGTGCAACCAAGGCAATTTTACATACATTTTCAGCACTATGGAATAAATTCGGTACATAATCAACTATATTTTCGAACGTGATGCTTGTGGCATTTCTGATCTGTGAGAGAAGTACAGGCATAACTCATTCATTTTGTTGACCTTTCTATATATTTTCATTCTAATTTCAACACGGTGCATTCCGCATTTATCACAGGTTGCTGAAACTATAAAGCTTAACTTCGTCAACTGAAAAAAAATTTATGGGAACGTGGTGAATAAAAACAGCATTTCCAGCATACCTTAATAAAAACAGTCATGTTTATTAATTCTTAAATGGCAATGTTATTGTTCTCCTGATGATGTTTAAAACTAACTTTTATTGTGTGAGCGCTTCAAATACCACCGAATGTAGCTTTTTAAGTGATTAAGAACATTTTAACTTGAAATTGCTCGAAAACGATGGAGTTTTAAGATTTATGTTGCTACTGAAAATCGCTTCATTTTGCGATTTAAAATACGTTCTCTTGAAAATCGCTTCATTTTGCGATTTGCTATACATAGTTTCATTTTGTACCTCTAGTTATGAAACATCCTGTATATCTGCGCGCTGTTAGTTTACACCAACTTAATTTGACCAACAACAAATTTACATCGTGCTCGTAAATTGTGACTGAATGATACAATTCTAGTTAAAAATTATTAAAAAGGTTACCACACGGCGGTAGAGAAGGCCAGCAACAGTTTTTAAGTCAGCAGACACAGATTTTTTTCGACGCACGCATCCGAATAAAATTTCATGTCAACTGTAGCCGTAAATGGTGAAGAATAGCCGTGGTAGGTCCCTATACCTGAGGATTTACCGCTCTCGATTATTTCAGAATGAAATTTAGATGGGATCTAGCCGTATGAGGCAGGTTTAACCGAAAATAAGCACAGGGTCGAGAAGTGCTGCCTGCATTGACTAAATTCAAACAGACAGCAGCTGTTGTGCTGAGTCTTCGTCAGTGGACGTGATGCACTTAATTGACCATTTCATCGCGTACATTTGCTTACCAAGGATATTATAGATCAGATCAGGTCCTAGTAATTTTGACTTGAAGCCAAGTTAGAATACCAAAATTAATTTGAATATTATGTACATTTAGGAGTCTGTAACTTGTGCTGGTCTGCGTAACTTGTGTAACTAGAGGTTGAAGTAATAAAATTACTTTGAATATTATACTCGTAGATAAAAAACAAAGAAAGTCGCTTTTAAATTCACCGTTCTTATTGAAATAGAGCATTATGATGATAGCATTCTTGTCACCCGGCCAGATAAAGGCAAAGGAGTCGTTATTTTAGATCGATCTAAATATTTACAGAGTAGCCCTGCCTCATTTCCGACAAAACCAAATTTAGAGAAATTACTGAACCTGTGGTGATCCCAGCGGCAAGCCGCGGACCTCCACAAGACCTGAGAAAAGCTGCCTCCAGACTACAAACGCATCCGTTCCAGAGCACCTCCGGACCCGAAGCGCCTAGTCAACCAAACACGGGACCTGA
>JACJUY010001199.1:0-55912 GCA_014220935.1 Platorchestia sp. MABIK | reverse complement strand
CTCCATACTACGAATCTCACGATGATCCAAATCTTGCAGACTAAGATTTGTGTTCTGACGTCCGTGAAAATTCTGGGTCTCCAACACCCTGCATCTTACTTCAAGTAACAAACCTGCTCTGATCGCCAAATGTTTCACTTTCGATGTAGCATAAGGGATCAATGTAAGTATTAAATATAAATGAACACACAAACTAAATGTTCGAGAAAATAAACGACATATACTGTAAATGAATTGGAACTTTAAAGCTACAGGAGGCAGGTATTGACTCGGCAAAAGGTCGACATCGAACCGCGGGATGCCGGAACGAATTAGAGAAAGGTCAATATGGAGCTGCGGGAAGCAGTGAGCAACCAAAGAAAGCAGGAGCAGTCGAATTAGTCCATTAAAAGTTCAAGATTATTTGACAGCTAAAACTGCTTAAAAACTAAACTTGGCAGTAGGAAACATCTTTCCCAATAAAAACACTGCCAATGACCGTGACTATCACAGCGTAGAATCTACCGAAAAATGGTTGGGATTTTAATAGGTTATTGGCAGTTTTCACACTAAAAAGCTGCTTAGCAACTGTTATATAATTAATCATTAGTTTCCACTCGAACATTTTTGCAACTTTTTCATAAGCAGTTTCAACCAAGACAGAAATTTTCAATGGCTATATAGAAGAGAAGTTTTAGGTTCCGTCACAGCATGGTTACGTACAAGTTCAGTATGTTAGATGAAACAGATCTACACATGTACCCTTTCGTTTACGTCTCTTCGGGAGGAGTCTGTGTTGACGACTGTGGAGATATTGTGCTTGATCAGTTTCGATGTTGCACAAGGGAATATAATTTAAGTGCGCGGCGTACATTTACCCTCTGACACGAAAACAACTATTAAGCATCCATGGGCAATGTGAATTCTGCCTTAGTATGAATAGGCATCTGACAGGTCAATTTAGGCAAATCCCTTAGTGAAAAATATGGAAGGCGACAATAATATTTGGAAATGTTTGATAGGCGTCTAAAATTACAGGCGTCTAATTAAAATTTCTCACTTGGTTACCCTTTCACGTGGTTTTATATCAACCTATGTAGCCTGAATTAACCTTGGCCTCCTGGGGCTTGCTTAACTTCTAACTTGCCTCATGCGGATCCAGATTTATATATACCAATCATAATATCATGACTATAATTTAAATCAACAGTGATGCATGTACAGGGTCTTTCATTTGAATCCATGCTATTTCTCTTTCTATGCGTAAATCGTAAGAAATTTTGTCAGTTTACTGAGTAGGCCAGATCAACGAAAGTTCAATTTGATAAAACCGCTTTCATCCATGATTACGGGATTTGCACGCTTTCGAAAGCTGGACTTGGTGCGGATAACTTATGCCATTTTTTATTGGTATCGCTTTGAAGTCTGTGATACTGCTGTAGGGTTTCACATAAGCTTTGGCTTCATTTTACGACCAAAAATAGCAATTCAAAGGCTTAAGATCAGGCAGGTAGGTAGGCCAAAAGACTTCCTCTCAGAAAAGCACACCGGACCTCATGAGAAAGCTCGCCGAGTGGGCGTCAACCGACCCCTGTTGGAACATGAAATTCTTATTTGAAGCCTTCCCTTCCATCCGTGGAATGATTTTACTTTACAAAACGTTGCTAAAGAATTTGCTATTCACTTTTTCGTTGGCCAAGAATTGAGTAATGACATCACCCTTACTGGAAACCACAAAGAGCGTCGTAGCGCTTATGCTCGAAGAGGCAATCCAGCGTTCTTTCCGTTTTTTTGCAAACCGTATGGACTATAAAGTATTCTCATCAGAAAAAAACTTAGTAGCCGATTCAGTATTATTCAAGCAGTTCTCAATTATTTTGCTCCTTTCGAAGCGAAATTCTTTCATCTTATTATAGCTATTACATGCTTCCTACGTTGTGCATAGATCAACAATCGCTCTGTCAATTGCCGTGATACTGACGAGCCTCTTCTTAGCCTGGGATTGGCCTTGATGGTTCTTGAAGCTTCTTTCTAGTTGGTTTAACTTGGTTAGAAAGCGATGTTTGCGAATTTTATCTCGCGGACTGTGTGGGGGGGCTCTACAATTTTTGCCAGATTCCTCATATCGCTCGCGAACATTGTAAATTGTCTTCCCAGTATATTGATGGGATTTTTGCAATCAAGGCTGAATAATAGCCCGCGCTGACGAAGTTTACAGATAGTTGAACGTTTTAGCTACTCCATCACGTAATGTTTGCACAATTAACTTTAAATGTTAATTGCCGTGTTAATAGATAACTATGCATGACGGATGCCGTTCAGTGAGGCCAACTTTTAGAAAATCCAGAATTGCCGAAGTCATAGAAACTCCAAAAGAACATCCTTCCATTTAGGGTTTGCTAGAAACTCATGTCTTTACCTAGGTGAAATTTCTAGAGTTTATTGATACTTTCCATGACAGCTATAATATACGGCCAAATTCAAAGTTAAATTGACTTTTTTTGCGCCCTTCATCACTGCCAACTGCTGGGATTAACCAATCGAGGTGACGAAATCTAAAAGCGTGACATGTGCTCTAATTTACAATAACATTCAATTTCAGTCAATCAGGACAGCTTTCGTTTTCTTGAGCAGTCCTCAGAGGGTTCGATACATTAAATTTTCACAGAAATCAAAGTTCAAATGCTGGGTACAAGCATGGGTATATCATCGCAAACTACGACTAGAAGAAAAACAGCTTCGCTCTTCAACAACAATCACCGAGAGATTCTTGTGTAACGGTGGAACATTTTCAATGTTTCTTGAAAAATTATTCAATTGAAGGCGTAATATTTACTTTTAATGTTCAAATGAAAATTTCTATGGCTAAAAATTACTGAACTTTGATGAGCCAGCAATATTGGGGTGAAACGAGCTAATCAACGGCTCCTAATTTCAGTATCACGGGTTATCACAGTTGCTGCTCGGACCTACTCAATCGCTGGTGCTCTTCTGTGTGCAATGTTTCTCAAAATCTATGTACGAGATACAAAATGGAATGATGTTGATGACAAGACGACAGCTGAAATAGGGAACAATACATAAATATCGACTGGTTATGAGCACACGTGCTTAATCCACATACACACGGGTTGCGGAGTCGGAGGAATAAATTTGCGGCTCCGACTCCGACTATACCTTTTCACAATTTTGCGACTCCGACTTCGACTCCGACTCTACCTTTCCAGAATTTTGCGACTTCGACTCCACCTTCCTAAAATTTTGCGACTCCAATACCGACTCCACCTATTCACAATTTATAAGATGAATATTACTGCTTGCAGGTATTGCAACCTGTACATATGGTTATTTTGATCTTTATTTAAGAACGACTTTGAAATTGGCAATAGAATGTTAAAAATCAAGTTTTACTAATATATATCTACTAGTGTACATGATTCTTCCAAAATGACAGGATTCGATAGTTTTCTTTAAGAAAGTCCCAAGATATAGATGACAAACAAATAGATCCACCCTAATAGTTCTCGCTATTAAAATATTTTTGTACTTGTGCACTGGTGAAACTCTTTTCACTGATACGGTCAATTAGCATAATTATGAACGTCACAGACGTACACACCAACCAAGCAAGCAACAACGGTGTATTATATTTCAATTTATTATTAGCAAAGAAGATTTCAACAAATTTGCCATATCTTTTTTCCACGATAAGCTGCATTTTCATAACAGTAGATTCAATTTTCAAGCAAATTTTTTTACTTATAAACAAAAGTGAGCAGATGTTAGGTTTTTCACATCATTTGAATGGTATTTATGATACCATCCAATCAAGCTAATTCCCATTGTATTAACATAGGGGAAATTAAATGCAAAAACGCATATTTATTTATAAATTGGTGGACACACTTAGCGTTTCAATATATATATAGTTTTTTTGTGCGGACAGATTTCCACCGTAGGTTGAAAACTCAAAATAAATCAATTTTCAGGAATGATTAAATGCCAAAAACTACTTAGTTTTAGAGTTGTGAGGACTTAAAGAAACTTTGAAACCTACAGGATGATACCACGTGCACGCCAATGTTGGCGCTACCTTTTTCGCTTCAAATTAATCCAAGTCAAATTCATTTTAATCCAAGTCAAATTCGAATAAATCCAAGTCAAGTTCGAATCAATCCCAGTCAAGTAAAAATTATTCTCAGTCAAGTTCAATTTAATCAAATTCAAATTCAAATTAATCCAACTTTAGGTTGAGTTAAGAATTGACACAATCACTCATTAATTAGAGCGTTTTTTGCATTAAATGTTTCTATTGGATGTTATGAGAAAGACAATCGTTTTTCCCTTTAGGAAGGAATACATAAAACTTTCGCCTGTGTTACAATTTAAAGACAAGCTGTCGTAAAATGTGCTAAGTATCCAGCATCAGGAGGCAGAGTATAATTTAGATCTTTGAGCAGCGTAAAAGCTACCAGTCAATTATATAATATAGCCAGTTCACTTTGTATTGTACTACTCATTGAAGTTATTTTAAATTCTGCATTAATGTTAGTATGCATCCATTCCAATATTTATGTGCAAAAGGTAAGTTTATGTTAAACATAGCAGAATCGGGAATGTTTCCACTCTCATTTAGAGATTTACATACGTGAAATTTTATTTTATCACATGTATGAATTCATATGCATGCGAATACATAAGAGAACTATTGGACGTTATGTAGATTTAATCTTTAAGAGGAATATACAAACGCGATTCACTGAGTACTTATATGTACGATTCCGTTTGAATACAATTGATAGGAGTACATTACACAGATACATTCCTGCATTAGCAATAAAAATGTTGCTATCCCTTCAAATCAATAGGCCAAGGCAAATATATCATCTCTGTCGATGAGATAAATTGTAACTTCTTTTTACGAAAATCGTTTGGACGAGCGAAAAAGGACTTTGTTGCCGTATTTTTTTATGGATTAAATCTACATGTCGTCCAATGATAATCTTATTTAATAACATGTATATATGAGTTGATACATGTGATAAAGTGAAATTTCACGCATATAAATCTCTATTCGAGCGTAAATAATTCCTCGATACTACTATATATTTTTGTAACAAAAAATTACCTTTTGAGCACAAAAAATTGAATGGATACAAACTGCCATAAATGTAGAATTTTAAAAGAACTTCAGTGAGGTATACCAAATTTTTATAATTGACTGGCATCTTTTACGCCGCTCAAAGATCTGAATCACACTCTGCCTCCTGATGCTGGATACTTAGCACATTTTACGACAGCTTGTCTTCAGATTGCAACACCGGACACCGGCGGAAATTTTATGTATTCCTTGCTGAAAAGAAAAACGATTGTCTTGCTCATTACATAATATAAAGACGTATTTAATGCAAAAACGCTCAAATTAACGAGTGATTACGTCAATTCTTAACTTAACTTAGGATTGCTTTAATTCGAATTTGACTTGGATTAAACTGATCTTGACTTGGATTAAATTGACTTTGACTTAGATTAATTTGAAGTGAAAAAGGAGAAGTCTTGATGGGTGAAAAAGGTGAAGGTGAAGTCTTGAAGTTCCTTCCCCACTAAAACATGTTTTTGATATTTTTACAATAACTGCAGGAATTTTACGGTTGGGAAAAGTGTCTGCAGTTTCAAGCTATTAAGCATTGAATTATGTTTGCACGTTTTATTAATTTAATGAAGTAGCTACTAATGTTGATCATTGATAACTTAGGTTTAGTTTCCTAACTAACGTTTAGATTGCAAATTTCTCGTGATTGTAAAATGCTTGTAGGTTTTATCGTATAAATAACAAAAAAACTGCTTTAGTGCGATCGGAACTATCAAGACTAGCGTTAACATTGGCGTGCACGAGATCTACTACTTCGAGTTTTAAAGTTTCTTTAAGTCCTTATAACTCGAAAACTAAGGGGTTTCGGCATTTTATCATTCGTGAAAATCGATTTATTTTGATTTTTTGTACCTATGATTAAAATTTGTCCGCACAAAAAAAACACCCTATATAGTGTTGATTATTCATATCAAATAAAATGCCAAGTGTCTCCTTAAACGAATAAATGAATAAATAGATTTGAGTATTTCCTGTGCATAACTTCTATGTTATTACAATGTTCAATTTTGTATTGAACAAATAAAATTGGTTGGTCCGTCTTGGTTGGCTGGTCTGTCCCTTTCACGCTCTGAAAGGATGCTTAATGATCGTATCTGTGATACGAGTTTCATCAGTGCACAAGCACAAGAATATTTTAATCGTGGCTACTATTAGGATGGATTTATTTATTTGTCATCCACATCTGGAGGATTTGTTAAACGATAATATCGAATCACGTCATTCATGACAGGTCGTGTACACTATTATATACATATATACATATACATTACTGACAGATGTCTTCAGAGTCGGCAAAGTAGGCAGTGTATCCCCTAATAAGCATAGATAAGCATAAACATTTTTTCTATTCCTAAGTAAGCTTACATTCAACGAAATTACAATAGTTGATTTAATTACTAGGCTCAAAATCCCCAAAACTATACTATATCAAATATACATGTAGATAAGGTAGGCAAGATTTGCACACCGCCTTTTCTTCTCTGTATCTACACTATGCAGCGTAACAATGCAGAAAAGGATACATATTGTAATTAAAACAATTTTATATCTCGGCTATTATAGGCCAAAGTTGTTCTGTTTTCTTCACAGGGGCCTGATATTTTCGGAACGTTTTGTTTACGAATAGAAGCCACTTTTAGCTTCTCTGTGTGTAATATGATACTGTCTTTTATTCCCGTTTGACTTTTTACTATGAATAACAAAATAATCAATGAAAACATTGAGTATTTTTGTAGCTTTTTAGTAAAGTATTTTAACTCTGTTTTGTTTATTTTCGGTTTTAAACAATTATGAATAATTTTTGCAAAAATCAAAATCGAAGACACAAAAAAATAGCGACTCCAACTTCGACTTCACCACATCCGAATGAACGATTCCGGCTCCGACTCCGACTCCATCACATTTGGAAATGCGACTCCGACTCCGACTCCACACACATTCAGAAAAGCGACTCCGACTCCGACTCCACCCTAAAACTAGCGACTCCGGCGACTCCGAATCCCGACTCCGACTCCGCAACCCTGCACACAAGGGAATACTTCCATGACAACTATTTATTTCCCAATAGAAATAGCTTAACTGAGATGTTTAGCGTCCAGGTTTGACGATTTATTCATTATTTATCAGTACTTAAATAGTTACCTGAATCACTTGACAGCATTGATTAATAAATTTGACATCACCCATCCCAGCACGTATGAGTCAAGAATTGAACATGACAAAATTTACTCACATTGAACAGCTGGAAAAGCAGGTTAATTTCCAAATCTAAAGTTTTAGCTGCTTCTTACTATAAGTCATCCTCGTTAAGGAGTATTTTGCAACGAGTTTTTTTCGAGAGCAGAGCCTATATCAGGTGACTGACTGTTTAATTAACATTATGCTTGTAATGACTGTAAGTTAATATCATTTACATTACGTAGCCAACATAAAAATACTTCGCATATATACTCCCTCAAATTGAAATTTTTAAACATCAATATTCGTGGGAGAAGCAAAGGATGTACTGTCAAGCTCGGAACATACAGTTAATAAGCATTAGAAATTGGGTTATCAAGAAGAAATGATAAAATTCTAGCTAATTTAGCTGGAATTCTTCTAGTGTTTTTGTAAAAGTAGGCAGTATTCTATCGTGGTTTGAGGAGAGGGTTTCCATTTCAGCACTTGCTTCTTTATACATGCACATCACACCACAGGAATATTAGTCCTGAAGTTCTTACCCGAGTTGCAGAGTTGCCCGAGTTGCAGAGTGCCTCATTGCAGAGTTGCCCGAGTTGCAGAGTCCTGAAGTTACCCGAGTTGCAGAATGCCTCATTTGATATTCGAACTCATTCCTCTTGCGTGAATGCGCTTTAAACCAAGAAGTTACATTGTACGATTCAGAATTAGTGTGGTATATAATTATTTGCGTTGGTAAACACCCCTCCACTGGCCAATGCTTGCAGCACACTAACGTGGGTTGCGTTTTCGAATGTCAGTACAGGCCACAGTTCTTGATTTTGCCTAACATCGGCTTAATGACTGGAGGTCGGTCAGTAGTATTATGAAATTCCCCATTGACCAACGGTGTTAACTATATTGAAAACTTGTGAAGTATGATTGAAGCTGATATACATATTAGGGGGATCGTTTTGGGGGTCAAAACCAATTTTTTAGAAATTAGTTTTTGGGGCATCGGGAAAAGTGGAATGACGTTGAAAGAGTATACGCAAAATATCAGGAAAATTAAAAAATTCTTGAGGTTCCGAAATGAATCTGAAATAAAATATTAAATTTTTACCATAACTTTAATGTTTTTATTCTAATGTTCGTGAACCCCTGTAAAAAATATGTTGGGGAAACTCTATTCTAGGTTTTGGTTCTTGTACAAAATTTCTATGTAATATTAATCAATTAAGAGTCTCCGAAATTGAATTTTACCTACAAATTTAAGAAATTAACGGGAAAAAAACAAATTTTCGTTTATTTTCTCCATTTTATTATGGTTTTCATACACAGATGATGCAAACAAACCTGCAAACATAAATGTAAACAATTAAACCATAAAATTTTTTTTAGTGTAAAACCAGCACAAAATTAATGGAAAATGACACCAATCTGAATTCAATCATTCAACAATATAATTTATTTCCGTTCAAATGTTGATTTTCGATCTCGCAATGCTAATTTTTTCTAATTCATCCATCTTTTTCTTCATATCTAAAACTTGTAGATAAACTTCACGAACAATTTTTACAGCGCGTTCCACAGCTTCTGTATGAAGGGGGTATTTCAAATATTGAAAATATTCTTTTGTGTGGACAAAATTTTTAATTTCATCACTAGTGAATTGCTTCATTTTAGAATATTCAGTTAACGCTTCAGATTGCCAATCAATCAAGTTGGTTTAATCGTCGCACTGAAGATTCAATTTAGGTAAATTTTAAGATCGCATTGGAGATCCCCCGCTTTTAGAAAAGGAGCGCCAATATTTTATTCTCCTCTGATCTAACACCCTGATGTGAGGTCTTTAATCAATTAACATACCTAATAATACGTTCTCACTGTGTCCAATGTACGGATTTCTCCTGGCAACATGTAGAACAATTTTTTTTACCATAATTACTTTGATTTTCATAAGAATTAACGTGTTAAATTATGCACATGTTTTGCTCCTCTGTGAACATAGGACCTTGTCTTTATCATAAACCACATTGGGTGTATACTCCAATCACAAAATTTGCTCTTAAAATTAATAGATTCAGAGGCATTTACAATTTCCACTTCTGTGTTATCACTGGACGCATCAGAAATAATACTTGTTTTCTCAATAACTGTGCTGACGCTGAAAGTAGAAGCTTCTTACGAATTATGAGAAGCTGTCCTCCTTTCATCTTTCCTTGCTAATTTATTCGAGACAGCAATGTCAATTGAACCAAAAAACATTTTCCTCTCATTTCGCTGATCTAGCGTGAAAGTGCGTTCAGTATTAGGCAGTTTCTTTTCTTTAGAACAAGAACGTAAATAAATATCAGCACATTTATAAGTTGCAATATCAAACAACTTCTATGAATTTAAATAAATGTTTCTTTTTTACAGAGTAGTTTCATTACGGTGAGCCTTGTGTGACTTCATCAAAACTTTATAGTTTTGTAAATTTCTCTTAAAGACGAGTCTTTCTTAGTTTGAAGTTGTATCTGTGTTTTTTTGATGTAACACGGTTATAATAACGTCTTCAGAGGTAAGTAATTGTGTGCACTTGAGCTCGGAAACTAAACCAAATATGGGGAAATGAAATGAGCGTGGCAGCAGCGACACTCATGTGGACAGCACATAGTATTGCAAGCGGCTAACTGCCATAGCGCGTGACGCCTTCCGCCCGTCTCGTTTTGACAATGTTCAGAACGACTTCCAAACCCTCTGAACGTTGTTACACTGCATTATTCTGCTGTTTGACAATCGTTATTATTTTTCGAATTTCTCATTTTAGGAGCCATCTAAAATACTATGAAGGCAAAATCACAGTAAATGTATAATTTACTAGATATATGAAACTTTAGATGCATTTCGGAACCTCGAAATATTTACCTATTTCGATAAAATTCAACATAGTATGCTATTTTAAAATATGACAACTTTTCATGATACCCCATAATTTAATTTCAAAAGTTTTGGTATATGTATCAATGGGGAGGCAAAACATATGCGGAAAAAACAAACTATGGGAAGCTATGAAGTCCACATGTGACCACTTAGATCCGTGTGTTATTTAAAAATTCACCCTTTCCGTGGACGACCACATCATGACGGTAAAAGAGAAAAAGGGCAGTTACATTAACAAACAAATTGTGCCTAACACAACAAAATGTGTGCTGGTTCCATGATAATTTTTTTTATCGCAACAATTATGTTATTAACTTTCGTTCCATTGCGCGATTAAAAACACATCTCGTATAATAGCTCTGATCATTTAAAATTACGTTTTTGTTCTGAATAACACAACCAAAATCTGTGCTGTTGTCATTTTATGATTATAATTTGTTCCCGTTTCGCCAAGTTATTCTAATGTTTCAGCAACCTGCGATAAATGATTTTCATTCCACCCTGAAAATGTTATTCGCATAACACCTGTTAATTAATGGGCATTGTTTGACTTTTGCTATTTTAATATGTGTTACTAAAGCAGATGCAGCGGCAGTAGCTTCGGCGGTCCTAAAAGAAATAGCGACATTCATCGCAACTAATAAATATGCGTGTATTATGCGTACATACAGTGTGTTCTTTTTCTATTCTATGAACTTAGTAGAAAGTTTTTATTATAAGAACGAAAATATATGCCCTAATCAAAACTTTTTCAGTATATAAAATGTACATGCGTTACTTCTCATAAAATTTCATTTCAAATTGTTAATTTTCTATAAAGGTATAGTTACTAAATACAATAATTTTTATTTAGGCTCAGTTTTTTTGTACATATTCTTTGAAAAATTTTCATAAGAAATTATCACTACTCAAATACGATTTTTGTACCGAGAGGCCTATCTTTTTCCTATCCTCAATATTAACTAAGCAAGAGTAACTATACCATCTTTACATAGCATACGCTGGGAGGAGATTAATACTTACCCGCAGGTAAGCTAGAACTAATGATTTCCGTACCTCCATATCGAACCGATTAAGTCTCTGCATCATTTTTAAATAGCTTAAATTCTCTTCTAATTGCTCATGGTTCGTGCATCGGCGTTCACGGTCAGTGGGTTTTAATGCAGGCTTATACGTTCTGGTTAATGATGTCCTTGCCATAATCAGTCGCTCATTAGCTGTGCACGTAGTGGTTTCTGTACATCGAAAGTTTGAACTTATTTGTTTGCTTGTTTTAGCCGCGAAACGGGATTCAAGTTGTTAGACAACGACTCCGTACAGCGATATCAGATCAGACAACTCATTCTCGCGTTTCACAAGTTCAGTTTTATTTTCACTATAGAGAACGCACAATAATTTTGAGAATACTGCAGCTTCACAGATATATCCTGGTCAGAAGTTAGAGCACCGGCTTCCGCTGCCTAATTTATGACTGCCCACATGAGAATACTTTGGAGTCAGTTTCACTAAATGTGGGAAAAGTCTCCTAGGGAAAATTTTTTTTCAAGATTCCATTTGTGAAAATTCATTCTTTAAAATTCAACAGAATTGGTGTTCTCAGATGTTATTTACAGGTCATTTTTAGTATTGTCGCGGTTATCTGATTCAACACCTCACGGAAATATCTTCAGGAAAATATTGCATAATGTTGTCCAAATATGTAACTCGACGCCACGTGCCTCACATTATGACTTAAACCTACACAATCGAATGATCAAATATTAGGCCTTGTGATTCAAAGGTGACTGTAAAACAGAACGTGGCTATGAATCGTTAGAACTTAACATGTTGACTGCGTTTTTGTGGATGTTACGGTTGGTTTGGGTAGGTTGTAATTACCTGAATTGCGAAATCAACTTTATCGTTCGAATACATTTCAATCCTTTCTAAGAAACATGGAAATTATAATTTCATGATAACATTTTACTTAATATAACATTTTTTTAACTCATGAAACAGATGTATAGGGCTAATCGTTTAAACCGGGATGTGAAGGGGAAATTTACCAAGTGGTACACACGGCCCAATACGCAGTCAACGTGTTAATATACTTTTTGGATCCGAGGACTGATCCTGAAACAATTTTTTGTGGAGTGTAATTTTCATTTAGCCTTGCATGCAGAAGAAACTGCTCGAGGAAAACATTTGAGTTCTTATTTAAATACAAATGCGTATGTAAACATTGTTTGTGTACAATAACTCATTCTTATAAACAATTAAATTCTCACCGTACATCATCATCCCCATGTCTATGGCATTAAAATGCGCTGTAATTGATTCAGGAATGTTTTTGTCAGTTGTACAGCAAATTTAAAGAGTGAGGCATCGATTTAACCAAGTTTTCAGCACAACGGATTGATTCAGCAATGGATTGATATAACGCAGGCATATCAAACCCCTGGGATAAAGTAGGTCAGGTTTGTAACTGGGGACGTGGTGTTGCTAAAAGTTGATCATTTAAAATTCAGTTATACGTTTGCATTGAAGATATTGGTTGATTTTGTGTAACAGAACTTGACGGACCTATGGGAGTTTTTGTATATCTATTTGCAAGCCGTGCAGTGAATGCAACAATGGTATATCTTCTCCAATAGCTCTATATGTAAAGCTAAGTGTGTGGTAAAACAGCTGCTTCATTCTGCGTGCTTGATATTAACAAGATAATTTTTATCACTTTAAAAAATCAATGCAGGAAAGTTCACAGAATCATGTTTTTGTTTTTATCGATTTAACGTTTGTGTTACAGATCGGTACAATTACTACTGGACACCTGCCTATTCTACTAATAAAAACATCGTTAATTTTTTGCGCATTTCTATCAATTAAATTCAGTCAAAATTACTCATGCCATGGTGAATTTATTTCATTCAGCTTGTGCTTGAGTATAGGAGAGAATTTGATAATATTGAATACATTGAATCTACATTATCATCTGTACCCATGAGCCTCAAATATGAAGAACGTCTTTGCTGTGAAACACAATCTGGTTTGCTGGTAAAAGATTGGAACTCAAGCTCACGTGGCGAGGTGAGAGCCTGCCTTGAATATGGGCACTCAGAGGACTTAAAACCTTCGTCCGCTGTTGCACCTACCTTCTCAGAGGATTTATATGCCAATTCGATCTGTCATTCTGACGCGCGATCGACTGAGATAGAATACAGATGTGTCAATTAATGTATATGTTCTTGAAAGTCAATTATTTATTCGTACATAAGCGCATAAATGACTGAATTTCATGTAATGCTTCCTGACATTTGGTATGATTGAATTCGAACGTATAACCCTCTGTTACTGTAGCGTCCCAGATTCATTACGGTAACCGTCCTCGAGTGCGTCTCTTGTATGAAAACTGATCACTGTTAATGTTAAAGGAATGATGTTTACCCACCCATACGTGTTCAAAAGTACAATTTTCTACGAGAGACGTGAGGTGTTCGTAAACTCTGAAAATGCCTGTGAGCATTTTCGAGAGTGAGAATGAATTTGAGTATGTACAGTTAGCATCGAAATTATTCGTTCACCCCTCGTCTTTCAAAACTTGCTAAAAAAACTCAAAAACTATTGTTGCCACAGGCATCAGATTTTCACAATGTTTGAAGCACATGTTAGTGACAATAATACGAAGTTTCTAGAACAAAACATAATTTTGAAAGATTTAACAAGCCGAACTCCAGAAACACAATAACATAAAATTATTTATACAGTGAGTAGTATTACACTTTATTGAGGTGAATCTACCACTTGAGGACATTTCAAATAATAAGTAGCGTGACCATTCATCTTCATAACATTTAAAGCCTTTGATTTTAGTTTTTGACATGTTTTTCCGTAGTTTCAGATATTGTTCCATTCTTCAATGGCGATGAGTTTCAATTCCTGAAGATTCTTTGGAGCTCTCATGTTGATGTTGACTTTTAATTCCTGCCACAAGTTTTCAATGGGATTGAGATCAGGACTCATCGAAGGCCATGACAGCACATTTATCTTATTTCTTTGGAGCCAGCCAGTTGTAGACTTGGCCGTGTGCTTTGGGTCATTGTCTTGTTGAAATACCCACCGCCTGCCAAGTCCCAAACTATTAGCTGATACCTTCAGGTTTTCGTCCAATATAAAAATATAGTCATCAGAGTTATGAAGATGAAAAGTCGCGCCATTGTTATTGAAAATGCGAATGATTGATTCATTTCAATAAAGTGTAATACTACTCACTGTTTGAATAATTTTATCTCATCGGGTTTCTGAAATTCGACTTGTTAAATCTTTCCAAAAGAATATTTTGTTCTAGAAACTGCGCATTACATTCTTTTTGAAAGATTTAACAAGTTGAATAGCAACAAAAGTTGTTGAGTAATTCTAGAAAGTTTTGAAAGACGAGGAGTGTACGAATAATTTCGTCGCTAACTGTGTGTACATGTTCAGGGCAATCGTATACACTGCATAACAGCTATATTGTTACATTCGGACATCTGGATAGACGTGACCTCGGTAATGGCTTTGCCAAAGACAAAGACGGTGTTCGATGAAATATTTGCTCATAAGCCTTTGCTCGAACTATGCGTGAAGATGAAAAGATATTTAGAGAATGGTTTCCGTGTTCTCATCTTCAAACGTTAGAATGCCTAATTCAATTACTGCAGAGATAACCTTGAAAACACAAATTTTTAATCCTTGAAACCCTAATAATAGCAAGTCCTACACTTGATGAAAGCCTTGTTCAGTCCTCGTAGCGCCTACTTACGTCGCTCAGTCAATATAGCTAATGCTGATATTTTCCAGCTTTTAAATATATATTTTACAGAAATTGGCTTCTTATTAAACACGGATACTTCACGGTGTCCAACTTGCATGACGTGGCTGTGTCAGTAAATTACACTCGCTGAGATACTCCACGACGATTGCAAATCAACAGAAATGTTTTATGTATTCCCAGGTTGCAAGAAATTATTAGGCCAATATTGGGTTGAAAATTATTTATTGACCTGATATTGGAATCTTGGATTCCAATAACAGGCTAATAACAAGACAATATCGAAAAAAGATATACTTATTTATGATATCAACTTGTTACTGGGACAATGTAGTAAACATTTTTATTTCTAATATTAAACTAACAGTGTATATATAAATATATATATATTTATATATATATATATATATATTTTTGTATGCTATTCATGCAAGTGCAAACTATCTCATAATAATTAAAAATCTTGGAATTTAATAAAATTTGTTAAAACATAAATTATTATTGCCCAAACATTGCGTTGATATCGTACGCCAATAATACGGAGTAATTTGTATAAAATGTACCAATTAAGTTAATGAATAGTTATTTTGGTCATTAATGAGTGCAAATGTATTTGACAGATATCAAGAAATGTGAATACATTACAATAATTTGTATATTCAGAATTACTGCAATTACAGGTTCATAGTTCTTGTTTTTTCAGTCGTCCAATGAGTTTTGAAGGTCTTGTTTTTTAAAAAAAATATGCTAAAATCGTTTGTCATATGTTACCATAGCCATAAGTGTCTATATATTGAACAATTACGCATACTTGACGGGATCAAACCGCATGTACAGGTTGCCCGACCACTGGTACGTGCAACACAAAATTTGGACTTCCACTCTACGATGCCAAAGAGGTTTGTAAGCATGGAATCATTGATTTTAGACAAATTTTGAATGCAGTTTAATTCATAGTTTTGTAGGTGTGCAGGTATGTACATCAGATAACATGGTTATCAGAATTATATATATTTCTCATCTTTGAACACTTATGAATATTGATGTGAAATTAGAAATTAATTTTTGAGCCAAAGTGTTGTTTAAGGAAACACCTCAATATAAAGTCAGTAGTGACACAGTAATTAGCTGATACTGGGTTAAAAATAAATTATTATTTGGACAATATATTCTACCAATATCAATTTGATATCAGAAAATGAGTCTTGGGCCAATATTTTCCTAAGGAACACCTTGTAGTGCCTCACCTTAGTTACCCCTCAAATCTCAATTTTAGTCTATTTATGCTCAGTAATTGTAATATATCACGATGTGAATTTTATTGAGATAAGTTACAACTTTTCCTCTGCGTTTCACCGGTACCTAAGAGGGGAAGTGTGAGTAAGGCCGCCGCTTCAGGCCGCAAAAACGGAACTTAATGGCTGAAGCAGCAACACCTGGTCTTACAACCTCGGTATCAGTCCATAGTGACACAATAATTAGCTGATATTGGGTTAGTGAAAATATCATTATCGGGAGAACATGTTTTACCAATCTCAACCTGATATCAGGAATTGAGTATTAAACCAATGTTATTGTAGGGAACACCTCATTATCAAATCAATATTGACACAATGATTAGTTGAAATTGGGTTGATGATAATATTGTTATTGGGACAATATATTTTTCCAATATCAACCGAATTTTCCAAAATAAGGTATTTCCCCAACGTTCATTCTGAATATCCAGTTAATATTGAGACTGTATATTGGCTCAATGTTAGGTCAATAAATTTTGCTACCTGGGTTCCAGTAGAATATCTGATGAATAGAGTTTGTCAAAGAGGGCCGTACAGTCCATCGATGCATGAGACGATTGTACTATATTACTCATGTTTTCGTATGTATTTTGTGCCACTGAATTCATAGGTCACATTAGTTTTGATGTAACATCGATAGTTTTTACTTATTTACATTTTGATATTATTTATAAATAATTTTTCTATTTTAGTATATTAGGTCAGTCTATTTGTAAATTGTAAGGGTAATTCTACAACACTTAGTGTTTTTTCACATATTGAAAAGTATGAAAGAAGAACAATATTAGAACAAAAACAAACAATACAACTCTACACTGTAAATGCTTTGATAACTCTTATCCTTTGATTAGAAGTGCGTTGAAGACAAAGATTTTCTTGATCAGTGGAAATATTTTAACCACAAGTCAAGTCATCATAGCCATGCACTGTGGTATAATTTTTGGGGCCAAATTGAGTTAATTTGAAAGTTACTTCATTTTAATTTTCATTTCGAAAAATAATTTTCACTGTAAAATATTCATTTTTCAAACGATTTTGTTGAAAATTACTAACAAAGTAAATCTTTCTACGCTCTATGCGCACATGTTGTCAAAATTAGAAAGAACGAAACAACCTGCAAATGACGTTCAAATTCAAGATATGCAACGCCAACTTAATAGTCACAATTGCATAAAACGAGAAATCTACGATGAAAGCCTATTTTAAAACCTTTCAGATGATGTACTGCATGAAGAAAAATAATCAAATTAAGTGCATTTGCTAAGAGGACAACTGAAACATGTTCACCAGTATTGAAACGCACCCACATGTTGTCCTGTCACTGGATCAGATAGGAATGGCTAGTGCTGCGATAAGTGGGTTTTACTACGTTTGAGGAGAATGTTTGGATAAAACACATGATGTACTATTTTAAGTTTTTAGCATCGTGAAGTTTACATACGTTTTGTGTGTAGATTAGAATCAAATGATTATAAAACCACAGCTTAAATCTTGTATAGGTACGTATTCTCTTATTTCGTCACTTCATTGAGTAATCACAGCTTTAAAACCATAATAAGGTTCATTGTATTTGTAACCGTGTCCTAATATTCAAATAAATTAATGTTAGTAAGTGAATAAAGATATGACAAAAGTTTTTAGAATGAAATTGCATGAGTGATTTCACACGACAAAATATAAGCTTTTAAAGTTTACAGACTGCAACAAATCATTAGCTTCGAAGAAATTTTTTTCCGCTAGACGATAGGTTGCTTATCATTTCGTTTCTGGACTTCATTGTGTTAAAAGTAACACTAGCAACTGCCCAGCCATGCAATGATTCACAAACGATGAAATGACTGACATTCAAATAATTTATGGAGAAGCAAAGGAAACTCGACTTAAACAGTAATTCTGTCCAGAAAACGGTTCCCGAACATAAATGAGCCAAATCTCAGGACCCTCACTGCTATTCATAGGAGGGTTCGGTAAACTTGTTCTTTTAAGGTTACGCGACCTAACGCAAAAAGATAAAAACTTCTGTACATCTTGAACGGGAGCAAGAGGTTCTAGAGTACATTCAGGATCATTCTAATGCTAGTTGTCGTTGGGTTGCTGATCTTCATCCCTACAGTATTGAAAGAGTTCAAGGATTGCTGCCAGCCGATTACCAACCTCGGGTTTTCTTTTCAAGATGGTTTCTCAATATGCTACGCTACAATCGGAAATTTTTTTCATCTATTCTTTCTACAGTTGAGGCAAATTTTCAAGAGAGGGTGTTTGTAACTATCAAAACCGACACCACTGAGCCGAACAAAATCCCCACAACATTACTGAACACAAACACCAACATAGTTACAGTGTCAACGTTTGAGCAGGTATTGTTGGGAGTCACCTTACCGGTCCATACATTTTCCTGCAACACTCACAGGGGATAG
This sequence comes from Platorchestia sp. MABIK, assembly GCA_014220935.1. NCBI lineage: Eukaryota > Metazoa > Arthropoda > Malacostraca > Amphipoda > Talitridae > Platorchestia > Platorchestia sp. MABIK. The sequence continues at coordinate 37,198 of JACJUY010001199.1, read as the reverse complement.
CTACAATGTTTTCCTGCAAAGGACTCTTCCCATCTCCCTTGAAAATATTCCTGTTTGTTTTCGCCGCAGAATGTGGTTTCAACAAGATGGTGCTCCCCTCATTTTTAAAAAGCAGCAAGAGACACACTGAGCATGAAGTTCCCAAACAGATGGATTGGACGTGAAGGACCAGTTAACTCACCTTCTAGGTCTCTTGATCTGAACCTATTAGACTTTTTTCTGTGGGGACAAATGAAGAGCCTCGTGTATGAGACGCCTGTGGAATTAGAGGAATATTTGATTGTCAGGATTGCTGTGGCTGCTGGAGGTATTGTAGAAAAGAGAGGAGTGTTCGAGCAAGTACAGCAGTCTATGGAGAATCGGTGCAGGTTGTGCATAGAAGAAACTGGGAAACATTTTGAGCATCTTTTTAAACTTGAATCTTAATCCTGAATGATGATACATCATGTACTGAAGTAACATTGCGCGCTGTGAGCTTCAGTAGCTAAATAATTTTGAATCGTAAAATTGCAGTTTAATTTTTCTTTTATATCTACGTATGAATGTGTTCATCGGAACCTGTTGACCATCATGGGAACATCATCTGAAAGGTCCTGAAATAGGCTTTCATCGCAAGGTTCTCGGGATTCTTGATATTTCTTAGAAATCAAGGAACTACATCACGAAATGCACATTAAGCTTCTTGTTCAATTTCTGTTATCGGTCTTATCAGTTTCTCCGATTTCAAAGTTCTGTTTACCTGCGGTCTAACAAGTATACCACCCTTAATTTTAGCCTCAGATTGTTTTGGAAACATCAGACGGATTTATTGAAAAGCTTCTCCTCCACAATCTAAGGCCTTGGAAATCAAACTTTGTTGGAATCTACTAAAAGTTGTTTGTGAACATTCAACATTCCCGGTTGCAGTCGAACTCGTGGGGACCAATGAACTTTCTTGTGATGAACATCATCAGCTCTGCTGTCCCACAAACAAAGAAAACATGAATACCTTGTGTATGCCCCATGCACACCAAGTGAAAAGGCGAGCATCTTGAATTCCCCCGCAAAAATTCCATTTCAATCCATCATAATTTATTTTGTCAAGAAGACGTTTGACATTATCCTAGTTTTCTTTCTTTTGTACTGAGTGTGCAAGAGGCAAAGATGGATATTTATTTTCATTGTGGGGCAATACTGCTCGCAGACTTCGTGTTGAGTTATCAATGAAGTCATCATTCTGAAAGATCATGCTTGAGTCCAAGAGCAGTAAACAAACCAGTTACAGGTCAACAATAATACAGATGATCACTAATGTATAGTAAAATTCAAATTATTCTTTATATTGTTTCCGGTACACGGTTGTACTGCAGTCTTCCCCGAGTAAATTACATTCCTTCAGCCTTGACGTAAGTTCAGCTCCTTACTAAGTCCCCTAAGTTCAGCTCCTAACGAAGTCGGATGAATTGACAACCGAAATAGCTTGACATCCAGACATGTGCGAGTACGGTTGTCAGGAACTCTACAGTATTTTCTATTAATTCCATGGGATTATGTTAATAATCCCATGTCCACCTAATAATTATGTTTTCTTTTCGTAAAATAGTTTTTTACACATGTAAGGGGACGGTCTAGGTGGAAGTCGGGAGAATATGTCGATTTTCATTTTTTAAATGCAACTCATAGAGGATTTTCTTGTGCTTTCAATGGTACCACTCGCTCGCGTTTACTCCGATTGATACGCCCCCCAGAGAGGGGAGAACGAGCGGGGTGGCGTGACCTTGACGCAGGGTGCCTCCTCCCACCCCTCATTATTGGGGTCAATTGGGCGTGTTTCTTTGCGGCAATGGCAGTAAAGTTCGTTCATGGGCTACTCAAAGTGCATTCATATTCGAACGAAACATTCCAACTCTGAGTAATAATTTTTGACGATTCAAGAATCCAGCCGTTCTGCGTTCACACGCTTTCATTCCTAGCTCGACGACAGCCGCAGTATCATAGCTAAGGCAATGGCGAACACACCAATCGAAAGGAATTGAAAAGAGCTACAAGGCAGAGATGTTGATGTAAAAAAAGGTATTATGGTCAAAATAAGAAAAATGTTTAGAAAAATGAATGTTTTGAACACTTTCACTTATTGTCTTTTGATGTAAATTTTCTCCCAAAGTTCCAAAGCTAAAGCAATGACAAATATATCAATCAAAAGAGCTTAAAAAGCGCTACAAAAGCGCAAGAGTTCATTGTAGAAAATACTTAGTTCAAAAATTAGGAAAAAAACAAAAAGGTTTTTGAGAAAAACACGTTTTCTGGAAACTTCCTAATTGGTTTCTTCAAATGCATGTTCTTCCACAATTTTTGGAGAACAAGAATGAGAAATATATCATTCGATTGAGTTTAGCAAGCTCGATCCGTAAGGAATTCAATTTTTTGAAACATTGATAATATTGAAAATTAAACGGCAGGAAGAAAAATAAAAGAAAAACCAGAAGCCACACTTATTTCAAAAAATTTCTAAAATTCAAAAAAATTAAGTTATCGAATTCCCTATTCCTTATGGTTATATAGATATATAAGTTATCCAAAAACGAATATCGGGGTTTGTCCCTTCAAAATTGTATAAATAGATTGAATTTTTAAAAAAGAAAATTTTTAGTATGTAAAAAAAAACCGATGAAGATACAAAAAACACAAGTTTAAAATAACAGTTGCAGCATATCACACATACTGTGAAAATTTGATTAAAATTCTTCCGTAAATTACGGACTTTTTTGCGTGGGTAGACCGCCTCCTTAAACTACTTGTGTTTTTGTGTTTTCATATGCTGTTGAAAATAAGAATAAGTGCTCATCATTTCGTCACAAGTTCAAACGATTCTGTGTTCAATGGTAAAGATGTTGCTTGTGATCGTGTAAACACAAGTAAAACCTGCTCCTTTGGGCTCAATGCTGAATGAAATCAAATAAGCTATGTACTACATATATCAGTCAAAATAATCACTGAACTGGAGGCATAATCCCGCGGCAAACAAAATGCATACAACTCTCGGTCGTGCTTCAGCAACTGAAGTGCACTTGCAGGTGCATGGGACTCATGATGCCTTGAGAATCGGAGAATGAATGTTTCTAATAGATGTCAAATGGGAGGAAATTAAAAAGAGCATGGCGTAGCATTCGACTGTAAAACCTTACCTCTATTTCATTTTGATACCTTAACACACTCCTATCGTAAACTACGACAGCCGACCGGCATGCGATCTTCCGCAATTTATAATTTCTGCCGAGCGAGTTGAGCGTCGGAGTATATTATGAGGAATCAACCAACAGACCAGGACGTGGGGATAGCTTAACATACTGCTCCCAGTCGTGAAGCACGGTTTCCGTCTCATTCCAATACTAAGCAAAATTGCAAAAATACTCTGCATGAGCCGATCATTTTCAGCTAAATAGAACATCCAGATTTCACAGTATTTGTACACATACGAAATATATCCTGTCGTGAAATATCTTATAATAATGCAATGTGTTGCTAGGCTAGATTAGGTAAAGCACGGAAAGCTTTGGAATGTCAGACCGTTTAAGCCGGGGCCGCGTAGGCGTGAGAACGAGACTCGGAGGCACGAAGGGGCAGCCTCAAACGGGAGAGGGATGGCTTAAGCCGCATCACCTGAGCCAATGAGCGTACCGCGCGTCGAAGGTGTGGCAGAGGGAAGCGAGCACTTAGCCAATGAGGTTTCGAGACGTCAGGAGAAGCGAGAATTCTACCAATCAGGTTTAAAATTCTGTCATTATGACCATGAACATTCGAGAACCTTCTAGAAGGAACCAAGTGGAACGCATAAAAGCAGGACACAAGAAGAATCGAGAGGTTTTTTCGCTGGGTTTCGCAACAAGAAGAATGCAGTGTGAGTGCACGCAAACGTAGCACGCCGGCTTTCGCCGGTGTGCATTGCACAAGAGCACCAAAATTTTGACATCTGAGTGAGGTGAACAACATCAAAGTTTCACGAGTAAAAAGTCGGAAAAACAGCATCCGTCGAAGTGTTAACTTGCAACAGAAGCCCGCTCGAAGCACATCAGCTTCGCGGCGATGATCGTCAAGTGCAAGCGTGTCAACGACTCTAGCGAAGGCATTGAGTATGTTTCTACGTCAACCCCAATCTCGCAAGCAACTCCAACATGCCCTTTGGAACCACGAAGGCTGCAGATATACAGCATCAATCCTGCGAAAGCTACAGTAATCAAGCTCCTTTGGCACTCAAGAACTGTGAACGAAATTGCAGCAAGCGAACAACACCGGCGACGCTGGCGGCACGAGAAGTACCAACGTATGCCAGCCTGATTAGCCTGACATGACTTCTTCAAGCACCAAGTGGAAGCGGTATTATAACAACGGCAACGACACATTACAGAAGAGTTCGAGTATTTTTTGCGGTGTTGAGAACTCTGAAAATGGGAATAATGGTACAAGTTTAGATACAAAGAAGCATATTGAACAATGCTTTGGAATGGCGCTCAATTTATAAAGTTTATTTTGTTTTATATTGTGAGGTTGTGCACTTAGCGGAAAAGTGTGGTTGTCTTTTTAAAGCTAGAATTTCACGTTGTGCATAGTGCAAAGTGGTCCATATTTTGATACCTTGTGTAAGTCAAGGTTTTATTGTTTTTGCATTATCCTAGTTTATTTCGTGCGTACGCTAGCCCAGCTATTAATAATTTTTCTAATTCCGATTCATTGTGCGTAACTCTACTTTTGATGGCCGCCGTAAAATTTTCGGTAACGTTAAAACGTTAAAATAAAAATATGTTTAAATCTTTCAAATTTGTGTATCATTGTCCCATGCTGATTAAACTAGGGTAAGCTCGTGGTGCACTATGCTAATACATACGGTTCCTATTTTCTACCTTTTATGTCCATCCACTTCCTGTGTATTTCCATCTTTAATTTCCTTTCCACTCTGACTGTCGAGGTTTCATTAAATCCCTCTATCGTAACGAGAGGCGACAGCCGCGAGGCCGACCTCTTCACTCTCGTATCGTGACATCCATCACGCAATGATAAGTATAGTGCTTATGCTCTACAAATAAAAGATCCTCTTATAGTACATTCACTTATTTTATCAAGTATTATTTTTTATTTTCTCTTCATTTTATTGATCACTCAACTTTTTTCATTGGTTGCATTTTAAACGAAAAAATAATTGCATCCATTCCAATTTTCAGATAATTTGATGAAAATGAATGTAGGACACGAAGCGTTTTGCTAAAATGATCCTAGGGTGTGATTTTTCAATCACCATTATTTATAATTTACTTCGTTATAAAAATGTAATCATTGTACTGTGGTAGACTGTATAACTTGTCCCTTATGCTCCACAGTGTCCCAGGACTCCAAACTTCAAATGAAATGCGAATAAAATGTCAATTACTTGAGATTTAAAACCTTGTGTAAACATTCTCGCAAATCAAAACAATATATTCGCATTCGCGAATGTTGAAAAACAAACATTCAGCCCACAACTACTGCAGGACATGGCGCATAATTCTTCTCTCCACCACATCAAGGCAGCAACTGAAGATGGAGTGATTGAAGGGCAGACTGCTGCAAAGAATGGAAAGGAGAATGTCCAAGTGAACCTCACGGTGCCCGCCTGCTAGCCGGGCAACAGTGTATTGCCCGTCGAAGTGACACTCAAGAGTGTAGAAAAGAGTGTCAATGTAAACCCAGCATTAGAATCAAATGCGTTTCATATTTAATGCAAAACAGTATCAGTGAATCAATTCGCAGAAGTGAAATACGACCAACGGACAATAATTTACATTGTACGCGATTTACATTGTACTTATGCATAAAGTTGCAATTTGTAAGAAATGGATCATACAAAACGGACACATTGTGAAGATCTCATATTGAAGTGTATTACCGTGATACTGAGACTGTCATATATTCTACAATCTCAGAATGTATACAATTTGAACGCATCACTGGAAATGACGGAGCAAGTCATCCAATTCAAACACGTCATCAAGTCATTCAAAGAAACACAAAGCAGGCAAATATGGTTATAAGAATTTTAAATAGAATTACTATTTTACACAGGGGAAATGTTTTATTTAAAGGGGAAAAAATCAATTTATTTCATCTCTTACTGCGCCTATTCTACTGTTCAGTGTATAAAAGCAGTCCATTTCTTCTAATGACCGTTTAAATACACAATATTCTCTACAGAGGTCGCCATTATCATATTTCCGAAGCTGATTTGGCCCACTACAGAAAGGTATTAAAGGGAACCTACAAATTCTCCAATACATCAATCTTTTCAAGCTGTAAAACCCCTAATCTCCGGTTATCTCGGAATCAAACGTGCTGTACTTCTTCTTTTGTCAGACTTCGAGAAAACTGAATGTGGCTCTCAAAAAAAGACTAATGTAGATGTCACGATGAATTTGGACGCTCAATATTCCATGATTACTTTACCTATAGGACGGTTTAACCTATAAAAAGTCTTCGGTATGATTTTTGTATTATTTCTTCAGACTGCATTGCATTATTGGGCTCATACATAAACAGAGCGAGCACGTACAGAACCAAATATTGGAGAATAAATTATTCATCATTACTGCATTACTACTGTTTTGCTGCTAATTACTTATAATGGCATAATATTTAGCTGAAAAACAAAACTGGGGCAGTTTTTTTTAATTTTCGGCGAAATAACAATACTTCTGAATCGATGAAACAAACTTCATTATCTTAATGATCATTTACGGAAACCAAAATATTAGTTTCCTAACTGTGTTTTAGGCTAGTGTGCTGTTTTATTCAGAATGGTGTTGGGTAAAATGACGAAACGCATGTATTTCTTGCACGACACAAAAGACTAGTCAAATGCTCTGGCATATGATGAAATTCAGTACGCGGTCTTTGAAATGTGGCATAAACCAATCGAGGCAAAAAGGCTTTCCTGAAAGAGATATGTTACAAAGTTGCAATAATGATCTGCTTCCGCAGTCTTTTGTCCATGTTCTACAATGAAAAAAGATGGGTTTTCAAATATGTTCAAAGTCACAATTTTAAATACTTCCCGTTCCTTCCTGCTGTTCCCTGATGGCTTAACAGGGTTTCGTCGATTGTTCTTCATATAAATATTTATAAAAGAGGTCTCTGTACGCTGCATTCATTTAGTAGATGAAGCGAAAAATATTTTTTACTCAAAACAGTATGCACTTAAAGTGTCGTAGTTTTTTTTTAATACTATCGCAACCTCACTCTCAGGGAAAAACTAAAACCCCTTCGTAAATTTTCTCTCGAGTCATAAACAGAGACAGGGAAATTCATGAGCACGTACAAAATCCAGTTGAAGAACGAAATAAAGTTTAGAGTAGAATCATTTTCATTTCAAATCGTTTCAGCAAGTGATAATGTTGTCCTTCAGTGCTTCAAGTGTTCCCAACTTCTTGTAAAGAAACGTTTCAAATTTCTGTCCGTTTTTGGAATTGTTGATCGAACGCCACTGGTTCACAGCGTTACTTTTTTGTTATAAAAAATGTATGTACCATGACTTCTGTACGATCGTATTTGGGAATGATAATAGTTTGTCAAATGAGCCTAGTAAGTTTTTTGTTACGCTCGAACATGCAGCAGATATCACATTATTGAACGCACAATTCGGGAGTATTAATTTATCCAAGTGTTTGTAGGAAGCCATCAGCAGGCATTTTTGTGCTCGCTTTACATGACTTTGGATTTTGAAGAGAAGCAATAATTGCTTACCACGAATTCAAATATAAAAATCAATCGGGTATAAACACAACCTCTCCGGAAAGGTCAATGAAGTCCCTGTAAAAATCGTTAAAAATGTGTCTAATAATTTCCCTCTGAAGTGGGTGTCCCTCACTGATAACGACTATCAATCTCTTGAGAAAGGACTTTGCTAGTGACGTCAAGCTTTTCCTGTTTCAGCTTGGCCTAACTGCGCGAAAGATAATGTGATACAATATTAAAATCCTCGTTTAAATCCTGGTCCAATTTGCAGCCCCACATTGCTATAGATACCGATTTCTTCAAATTGATTTAGTTTTTATTCAGTAACAAAAAATTACGAGAAAATCAAAGAGAACAAATAGTGGCATGGTGAATTTTGACTTCTTATAGTCTTCCTTTTCAAACTCTTCAAAATATTTAAAATTTATGTGTATGACAACATTTGAGTTACTTATTTGTGATTCCACAACAATTATTAGGCCAAATCGAAAAAAGTATTATACGACTATTTTCTTCTCGAGCATATTTTAAGAATTTCAACGCTGTTGAGTAATCTGATCTCAAAAAAGAATGATGCCTTATGCTTCCCGAAAAAAATTTGAGCGTTCTAATTATAGAATACACTTGATTCGTAAGACCAAAGAGGCAGTAATCATCTTTATGGTCATTTAACATTTCCTCACATGCATGATTGTTTTATACTTTTATACAGCATCGTTGCACTCAAAAACTCAAAATGAATTAATCACCGCCCATAGTCTGATTTGTCTCTGAAACATCGGATCGATGAATGAAGAAAACAAGGCCTCGAATTATTTCCCATTTACTGATCAGGAACGACGTTGTAACTTATATTCAATCTTGACCCCTTCCCGCTGCTGGACACATGAATCAGTTTTTATCAATCCTTGTGATTGTACTTGATATTATTGTATAATTGGACATTTGGTTGGGACTGTGACACCCTGAAACTTGTGTTGTTGGCTGTTTTTTTTTTTGTTTCTCCGTTGAAGTAAATAGTCATTTTTGGGGGGAAGTTTGTACAGCTGCATAAAAATGTCAGCTCATAAATGGCTTTTTGTTACATCATCCAAAATGCCATGGAGAGAACCTGAGAACGTTGAAGGGAATTCTGTTTTTCCTATCATAATTCAATTATGTAATTCAACTTGGATTTTGCCTGTGGAATTTCCTACTTGAACTTCAAAGCTGAATTTCATCTCCACCAATAAGTCGACAGCTTATTCGTCTCAAATGTGGATGTTGTGCTGAGCTGGTTATGTTTATCCCTCTGAAAAGGCAGTGCAAGGTCAGAACACCTGAGTGATTTCTGCTCTCGATCAATCACGGAGGAGGGTTCAGACATAAACATGCCCTCAAGAGGAATAATTTGGCCGAAGATCGGATAAACTGAGAAGTGTGGCATGTATTGACCTAATTTAAAAATGCAAGGGCCATTAGTGTGCTGCAATTTTTTTTTCAGCGGAGGTTACGCTTTCAATAGTTTAGTTAATAGCGAATTGATATTTGGCAAGGCAATTCTAAATAAAATGAAATCACTTCTATGTAAGCTTGAAGCCCGTTAGTGGTATTGAAATAAATTTTATCAATATGCGCATCGGTAGATAAAGTTTACTGTTACGGTACATCTACAGAGAAGAAGCTGCAGCAACTAAACTCCTTTGTCCAAATCGCGGCCAGATTCTGTCTACCTTTTGTAGCATGGTATGTGCAAAGCTGAGAAAATGTATAAAACCATCAGAAATAGTGAGCATTTCATTTTTAAGACATACCCATACCTGTTGCTCCTGAAATGGTTTTGTCTTCTGCGTTGGACACAACATGTTAATACGTATGTAGTATTATATATATCAGCATTTGAAATAAGTGTGTACAAGGAAATTGTTTTTTGACGCTTAGATCTCGGTACAAATTGGGAAAGGATTGAAGTGCACTCTGACAGGGACAGTCAGCCCCACGATGACAGTCTGGACAGTCATGCACTCATGACCTGACAAGGACAGTCTGGTGTCAAATAAACTCGCTGCAAAATACCATTTAATGAAGATGAAACGTAGCAAGGGTTGAACAAAATTCCCATTCAAAAATATTTCTGCCAATGAATTAGCTGCTTTAGTGGTGTCGCAACTACGATGACTAGCGCTAACATTAGTGCGCGCGTAGTATCCTTCTTCACGTTTTTATAACTAGAAAACTAAGGAGTTTTTGACGCTTTATCATTCGTGAAAATTGATTTATTTTGAGTTTTTTCACTTGTGGTTGAAATTTGTCCGCACAAAAAAAAAGCTTCTATTGTATAAGCCCATCTTACGCTATTAACAGGTCAACGACCAAGTAGCGGCAAGCAGTTTTTAATTGAGATGAAGGCTAATTCAACTAACATTACAATTTATGAATACTTCCACGCAAACGCTTGTTTGTACAGACTATTTGTTTCTTACAATGGGAATTATGTGCTCACTTTAGATTTTCATATAAATCTTTCAGTAGAGGGTATTAATCAAATATTGTTATTTTATATACCATTCTCCCCCATACATCTTTTATGAGTGGCTGCTATAATATGCTCAATTTGAATTATCGGCAATAATCCTAACGCTGTCATGCGTCTAAGGGCAGAATTTAGGTATTCAGAGGTAGAATGAGTTCAACCGCTTATAATAAATGCAATAATGATCCGAAAGTAGCATGAACATTTATCAAAGTTAAACGACAAGCAACAACGTTCCATTGCACATAAAATGTTTAACAGTGTCGTCGTAGTCGAGGTAAAAATCATAACTGAAATTAAATGATAGAGGTGAATGAATAAAGGAACATAGAAGCTGAAACAATGTTGTAGAACAATTTGAATATGAATGTTTGAATGAATGTACATAGAAGGGATTAAGAGTCGCTTACAACAGGGCGCTGATAGAATTTTTAATATCAAATTAAAACGATGTAAGGAGCAGAAAACTATTGTTACTAAAAAATGAGCAGAGACTTCGCGAAAACCATTTGCAGCCATGCCACAAAATTCTACCGAGCACCCAGCACACGAGTATATTTCGTACACTGGGTCATTTTAGGTACTGTTATCCTTCATCTGAAGCTCGTAGAAAAATACGACAGTAGTAATGTAAAATGATTTCAAAGGGTGTCACTTGATGAATTTGCCTGTCTTTATTCCGTATTCAAATACAGTCAAATAGACTAGCATATATATATTAAACATTTTCTGATAAGATGTGTATGTTATTGTTTCAGACGCTAATCAACCACATGTGATGAAACCGGGGATTAAATTATCCACAGAAAGCAGTGTCCCACCATCTGCAGCCTATAAGTTAAAAAGGCACTATCAGGGCTACAAATTTTACGAGAGGCAAACCTGGACAAACAGTTACTTATACTTCTACAGATAAAACAAGAGTAAACGGCTTATTTGTTTCAGTTTTTTCCAGTAATCGCAGAACAAGATTACTCGCCGATATGATTGAAGTTGTAAGAAAAACGTTAAAACAGTCTTCTACGCCCCCGTTGGAACTTTTCAGAAATTACTCCTTTTGAACACTAAATAGGTTTGAAAGTTCTCAGTACGAACAAAAGAGCTTGAAAATATCGTCACTTATCATGGGAACATTGGCGTACAAGGTTTCAACTTAATTAAGATACGTTTTACGAAGCAAGGAGGAGACAATTAGATTAATTGCCAGGCAACCTGAAGCTTTTACAGAAACGTTTCTCACACTCAGAACACACTCGAATCTAAAGATGATAAAAAATAAATGCTCAACAATATCCATTCGTATGTCAAAACGCTTTGAATGAGCATAGATAAATTTGGAGTTCCATTATATCGTTCAATTTAGTTTTGATGGCTTGATCCCTTGAGTCGTACCATACAGGCATCGCCGAATTAAGTAAAGTTTAATTTCGATTCAAACGATAAGTAAATATTCAAGTTACTTCGGTCTAAAAATTAGAACACTCTAATTGTATCGATATAAATAAAAAAATTTTTAGCAGTTATTCTACGAGTCCCGAAACAAAATAATCACTGAAGATATTCTGTTGCCACTGCCCAAGAGTTGGGAATTCTTTTCTGACAGTGAATGAAATTGCTACATTGTGTCACTTTGATCAAGGCTTCAAATAAGTCACAGCGCTCTCGGTCGTGCCACATTCTTTAAAGACACTGCTTACTAATAGGTTAATGTGAGCGGCCATAATTCAAGCATTCAATGCAGTGACAGCTGAAATTCAATACTTGCATGCTGCATGGAGCTGCAGCGCCTTCTGCGCCTCCAGGCACACAATCACTCTTCAGAGACCAGTCTGAGGGTCCCGTATCACACTAATCACGCCTTTAGTTGCTATATTGCAGCCACACGCGACTCCATTAATCTGGCGAGGCCTAAAGACGAGGGTCATCCTTCAATCCAGACCCTCGGAGTTGCCGAGAGATGAGTTGCTCCACGCTGGGCTCTTCTCAGTCGTTGAACGATCAATGTGGGCAGCTGAAGCTTGTCGGCGGACGTCGATACTCAACCTTGACTTGTGTCCTTTAACATCCACAGTTTGGTCCCACAAGCTCACATCATTGCTTTGTCAGTAAAAAAGTATGTTAAATGCTTGAATGAATATGAACGGCTAATATCATTGTAAAATTTATTTAAATGTTTTACCAATCTTGGAATTGTGATTTCAACAACTTGCTCGTATGTAGTTCTTGGCGAAATTTACGAAAAATTTATCTTTCATAGTTAACTAAATCAATTTGATCGCTACCTTTTTGTAGAACAGAAAACTGAGCAATAAATTGAAACTAATGATGTTATAGTAGTTCGTCGACCTGGAGAAAATTTGGTGTGCTTCATTAAATTGATGAAACCACAAGATCTGGCAGCAAGGAAATTATTCTGATAGTGGATGCGTTCACTTTCGTTAGAAAATTGAGTTTAATAAATCATTCGAATTTGAATTTATCTTTATCATGTTTACATAAATATAATTCATAGTTCAAAAGTCATTACACATTTTTTACAACTTCCTGACCGAGCAGATTTCTTCCATCTCTTCTGAATACTTCTTTCAAGTCAAAGATTTGTAATCTCAGCAAACTAGTGAAACCAAGTTTTTCAAAATATCCTCTAACCGTCCAGAGTGAGTGTTAGTAAAGATGAGAACAGACAAAGGAGAAAGCTGAGAACATTCATGTCCTCAGCTTTTGCACTGCTGGCAAAATTATTTTACTGGGCCTACTATGAAATTCCAGTGCTCATGATTATATTGGTTACGAGCTCTTTTTGCAGCTCAGAATGCCATATGCAGCTGGGGATACTAGGCATGGAAGAGTCCGTGTTCAAACCTCAAAGCTTAAGTGGATCAGTAACGCCAGGTTATACTTGAAAACATTCTCAAACAGCTCAAATAGCTCAATCAGCCCAAACAGGACAAACGTTCATTTTATGAAATTCAAAGCGCTCTTTCATTTCTATTCTAGCCGGCACTGAGGTATGTGAAGCCCCGAGAACAAATGAGTTCAATTGAGTGAGGTAGCACCTGTGCGTGCTCGCACTTCTGAATGGAGGGACAGAGCTTTGATATATGGAGCGATAGAGGATGTGATAGACAATTCATTTTCTGATCAACCAGTCAAGGAATGAAAATAACAGCTTCTCGCAAGTCCTACTTGAAATCAAACATCTCCTTTTTTGCAGAACACTTTTTTCATTTTTCGAAGCTATTTATGCTTGCCATATTTGTTTGCTGCTCCCTGAAAATTTGAAACTTTTTTTTCACTTCAGGACAGTAATTTATTTCTCGAAAGGACATAATGTAGATGTTTCACCAAAAGTTTAACCTATATCAACAGGAAGTTTAATAAGTTTAATGTTTATTAAAAAACTTTTTAGGCCAATTAATAACTTTGGATTCGCGAACCTAGATGGGTACCGGGTGTCCGGTTACTTCAAGTTCTCGGATCTATCTAAAGCAATTTTTGAGCTTTAGCAATAAATAAGTCGATGCTCCCACCGTTTTTATTTCTGCTTAAGATTGTTATAAAATGCTTAATGAGAAACAATAATAATTAATTACCCTCATTTCTGTGAATAATTGGTCGTCATGGATAAATGTTTTATTTATAGAATAAATTTTCTAGAAGTGATGGTCATAAGTTATATACGTTATAGAGTATTTGAATTTACCAAATAACAAGACTTGGAGCAGACTGATGCCAAAACTCACTTAACACCTCTGTAACTTGCGTTAGAGTTACGGAGAAACTAATCTTCAGTTGTAGAAGCTGACGTCTTGCAGAGTGTTTCAGTTCCATCCATTTTTTAGGTCCGCCACAGAGCAAGTTTTGAATTTTTCCTGCTCACTGATGTAATTTAAATCGTTAAGCAGCGTTCACACGATCAATGTGTACTGACAGTATTTTTATTGACAGCATCGGATATTGGCAGTATCGAGTTCGCACGATCAATAATGTTATGCCAATATTTCCATCAGTAGTTGCGCGGACTCCCTAAGAAGTGGTTGGTGTTGTGCTGAAATGAGGGACAAAAAAAGTCTTGCGCTGCGCTAATTGTTTTGCTACAGAAAAAGAGACGAAATCGGAAGAAATGGGTGAAAGAGTGGATTTTGAAACGCAATATCTACATTCATGTGAATTTTTTAAATGACATAAATGAGACAGGCTTTTCTACATCCTTCAGAAAAAAAGCTCTTGAAATAGCCAGGAAGCAGGCTCATAAATGTCATCTGTTCCTGATCCGCTTCTCTTTGACTCGTGAATTTTCCTTAATTTTTTTCTAAAGTTGCTTCGTAGAGAGTTTATCTTCTTAACAGACAGTTTTAGGATTATTGCCGATAATTTGTAAAGAGTATCCTTTAGCAGCCACTCAAAAAAGATGTATGGGGAGAAGGGCATACAATATTTGATTAATACCCTCTACTGAAAGATTTATATGAAAATCTAAAATGAGCACATTATTCCCATTGTAAGAAACAAATAGTCTGTACAAACAAGCGTTTGCGTGGAAGTATTCATAAATTGTAATGTTAGTTGAATTAGCCTTCATCTCAATTAAAAACTGCTGGCCGCTTCTAGGTCGTTGACCTGTTAATAGTGTATGATGGGTTTATACTATAAAAGTTTTTTTTTTGTGCGGACAAATTTCAACCACAAGTGAAAAAACTCAAAATAAATCGATTTTCACGAATGATGAAATTTCAAAAACTACTTAGTTTCCTAGTTATAAAAACGCGGCGAAGGATGCTACGCGCGCACTAATGTTAGCGCTAGTCTTCATAGTTCCGACACCACTAAAGCAGCTAATTAATTGGCAGAGCTATTTTTTTTAATGGGTATTTTGTCCAACCCTTGCTACGTTTCATCTTCATTAAATGGTATATTTGCAGTGAGTTCATTTGACACCAGACTGTCCTTGTCATGTCATGAGTGCATGACTGTCCAGACTGTCATCGTGGGGCTGACTGTCCCTGTCAGAGTGCACTTCAATCCTTTCCCAATTTGTACCGAGATCTAGGCGTCAAAAAATTATTTCCTTGTACACACTTTTTTCAAATGCTGATATATTTCATACTACATACGTATTAATTTGTTGTGTCTAACACAGAAGAAAAACCATTTCATGAGCAACAGGTATGGGTATGTCTTAAAAATGAAATGCTCGCTATTTCTGATAGTTTTATACATTTTCTCAGCTTTGTACATACCATGCTACAACAGGTAGACAGAATTTTGCCGCGATTTGGACAAAGGAGTTTAGTTGCTGCTGCTTTTTCTCTGTAGATGTACCATAACAGTACACTTTATCTACCTATGCTCATTTGATCAAATTTATTACAATACCACTAACGGGCTTCAAGCTCACATAGAAGTGATTTCATTTTATTTAAAATTGTCTTGCCAAATATTAATTCGCTATTAACTAAACTAATGAAGGCGTAACCTCCGCTGAAAGAAAACTTGCAGCACACTAATGACCTTTGCATTTTCAAATTAGGTCAACACTTCTCAGTTTATCCGATCTTCGGCCAAATCATTCCTCTTGAGGGCATGTTTATGTGCGAACCCTCCTCCGTGATTGACAGAGAGCAGAAATCACTCAAGTGTTCTGACCTTGCACTGCCTTTTCAGAGGGATAAACATAACCAGCTCAGCACAACATTCACATTTTAGACGAATAAGCTGTCGACTTATTGGTGGAGATGAAATTCAGCTTTGAAGTTCAAGTAGGAAATTCCACAGGCAACATCCAAGTTGAATTACATAATTGAATTATGATAGGAAAAACAGAATTCCCTTCAACGTTCTCAGGTTCTCTCCATGGCATTTTGGATGATATAACAAAAAGCCATTTATGAGCTGACATTTTTATGCAGCTGTACAAACTTCCCCCAAAAAATGATTATGTACTTCAACGGAGAAACAAAGAAAACCAGCCAACAACACAAGTTTCAGGGTGTCACTGGCCCAACAAAATGTCTAATTATACAGTCATATCAAGTACAATCACAAGGATTGAAAAAATCTGATTCATGTGTCCACCAGCGGTAAGGGGTCAAGATTGAATATAAGGTACAACGTCGTTCCTGATCAGTTAATGGGAAATAATTCGAGGCTTTGTTTTCTTCATTCATCGATCCGATGTTTCAGAGACAAATCAGACTATGGGCGGTGATTAATTCATTTTGAGTTTTTGAGTGCAACTATGCTGTATAAAAAGTATAAAACAATCTTGCATGAGAGGAAATGTTTTATGACCATAAAGATGATTACTGCCTCTTTGGTCTTACGAATCAAGTGTATTCCATAATTAGAACGCTCATATTTTTTCCGGGAAGCATAAGGCATCATTCTTTTTCGAGATCAGATTACTCAACAGAACGTTGAAATTCTTAAAATATACTCGAGAAAAAAGTAGTCGTATGATACTTTTTTCGATTTGGCCTAATAATTATTGTGGAATCACAAATAAGTAACTCAAATGTTGTCACACATATAAATTTTTAATATTTTGAAGAGCTTAGAACGGAAGACTATAAGAGGTGAAAATTCACCATGCCACTATTATTGTTTTCTTTGATTTTCTCGTAGTTTTTTGTTACTGGATAAAAACTAAATCTATTTGAAGAAATCGGTATCGATAGCAATGTGGGGCTGCAAATTGGACCAGGATTTAAACGAGGATTTTAATATTGTATCACATTATCTTTTGCTCAGTTAGGCCAAGCTGAAACAGGAAAAGCTTGAAATCACTAGCAATGTCCTTTTTCAAGAGATTGAAAGTCGTTTTCAGTGAGGGACACCCACTTCAGAGGGAAATTATTAGACACATTTAAAACGCTTTTTACAGGGACTTCAATGACCTTTCCGGCGAGGTTATGTTTATACACGATTGATTTTTATATTTGAATTCGTGGTAAGCAATTATTGCTTCTCTTCAAAATCTAAAGTCATGTAAAGCGAGCACAAAAATGCCTGCTGATGGCTTCCTACAAACTCTTGGATAAATTACTACTCCCGAATTGTGCGTTCAATAATGTGATATCTGCTGCATGTTCGAGCGTAACAAAAAACTTACTAGGCTCATTTGACAAACTATTATCATTCCCAAATACGATCGTACAGAAGTCATGGTATATCCATTTTTTATAACAAAAAAGTTAACGCTGTGAACCAGTGGCGTTCGATCAACGATTCCAAAAACGTGACAGAAATTTGAAACGTTTCTTTATAAGAAGTTTGAAGTGGGAACACTTGAAGCACTGAAGGACAACATTATCTCTCGCTGAAACGATGTGAAATGAAAATTATTTTACTCTAAACTTTATTTCGTTCATCAACCATATCCATAAGCTCAAATTTTCTTTCATTTACGGTTAAAAAATCTTGAACATTTCTAGCCCTGTGGATGCATGCTTTGTTGTTTTGAGCGATTACCTTCCTCATTGCGGAAATAAAATTTCTTAGAAGGTTTAATTCGGTCAGAAAGTAGTAGCGATTAGTCATAGGAGAATATATCTTAATTTGAAAGAGTGGCAGATCTTCGTCCGTCCCAGTAAAGAAACCCCGAAGCATTGCATTGCCTCCGAAAGCCTGATCAATTAGGACGATGCGAGATGGGCATAGCTTCGTGTTGGTGTCGCCACACCTGAACACACCCATCGTTCTGAAAGAGGGTGAATCTGGACGCAGTGGACCACAATACGAGTGCAAATCAGGGTTGTCAGATAACACTGATGAAATAAAGCTCAAGCGAGAGACAAAATCAATTAGAAGCGGAGTGGCATGCCACGTATGCATCAATTTGTAACAGCTATTTTAACTTTATCATCAATTTTATTATGAACTAGTTTTTATGACTGAAACTGTTGTCTTTACAAAGAAGATGTCGCATTCTTTTTGTGTTTTTCGTGTTGTCTCGTGATGTATAAGATTTGAAAGTCTAGGTACAATATTACACTGGCACAACTTGCAAAATGATGATTATGAGCATCAGTTGATTTAGTGAGCGACACGAATCTTTTTTCCCCATCAACGTTATTCTTTCGGTGGTTATCGTACGATCATTTTCACTTTGGCATAATGGAATGTTCAAAAATCAAAAATTCATTGCAAGTAAAATAAACAGAGCGTACACTCAAACACAGGAATCTGACCAACAACGCTCAGAAATTCGACTAGCAGCACGTTCCACTGCTCCGCTATAATAAGTGAAACTTTAATGTTCAAACCTGTATACACCGCGTTGCAGTATACGAGGCTCGAGCATAGATGAAGAATACGTAAAAACTGATCAATTTTAAGTTGAGAGAAGTGGATACAGTTAATAATTATTATATGCTCTGCAAATTTTAAATAAGCCAGATAAAAGCCAAAACCCGAAACTAAAATTTTGACGCCAAACACGTTCAAAAAAGCCGGAATTCTGACAATAATTGGCGTTAAAAAGCGCCAATGTGGCTACCCTGGTACATACTTCTAATCTTTAACACTCCAATCTCGGTGTCCTCAAGCAAAAACAAATGTTTTTAAAATGATCCCCACAAGAATTTACATTTACTTGAGATTATTTTCTTTAACCTACGATGTCCAATTATGTGAGAAATTATTTCTGCATCTCCGCAAAATTCCCCAGCTTTCATCATTTGCGTCGATGAATCACAATTTTTTTTAACAAATCTTTTCGAAGAGCGTTTTTTATGTCCTCCATAATGTTAGGCCTTCCAGATTTTACAGTTGATGAACCGGGGTTGCCATCTTGCCTCAACCGAGCTATTGTGCTCGGTCTCGTTCTGACATTTATACAGTTTACCGCATAGATGTCCCGTGTTGATTTTCTCTTTTGATGAAACCCATTGATGAGACCTACATCAAATGCTGCCCACACGTCCTTTTTATGGGTCTTATTTCTCCGATATAAAGAAAATTGGATTTCTACATGCCCTCAGAAGAGGTCATCACTCTTGATAAACATTCCCAAAGTACTGTCATGAGCAGTTTTGCACAAACAAATGAACTCTGAAATAAAATGATGCATAACCAAAATGGTAGGTAAGAAGGCAGTGCGTCTTATTTGTTTGGCCCTTCAGGCAGTTAGCCGTTAATTGGAGCCATTGTTCATTGCTATATGTTTATACTAAAGAGTTCTTACATTTCCTGATGTCACTCTTTAGCTTTTGATCTAGCCAGCAGTGTTTTTATTGTTGCTATGGAACTATTGAGTATTTTTTCCCAAATCAGTATAGGACTATGAGGCGAATAATCTTAAGATCGAAAGGCTCAATTAAATTTTTTTTAAGATTTACCGCTTGTGTCTTCTATATTACCATCGTGCGAGGGATAAAAAATGTGTTCCTTATTTATCGTATTTTTTAGCGCACGAGGATAACCTCCTACAGACGTCCACTTATCAGAGAAGTTCGCAAAAATAGCTGGTCCACGTCCGCTGCAGACATTTCTGATTGCTCAGCCACGCTGTGTAAAAGATGACTCCCGTGGGTAGACGAAGTCTAATAGGAACTTTGTGTGCTCCTTCATTTATTATTCTTCCTTTTCTCACGGAAGCAGGAGATATTTTGTTTTCCTAACAGTACTTAAGAAGGTGATAAAAACAGTTCATCGTAATAATTTCTTGATTAACTTCCGTCACTGAGGGGGGATTGTGTGTTTGAGTGTAACTTGTAGTCTTAATGTGTTGAACTACTCATGATGCATCTACGTATGAGGTTTAAACTTTATCCCAAATCTCTTGACTCTGAATATTGCTAATTACGCCAGAATTGATCTCAATTTTTCGTAGACGAATAACCATAACTTATTGAACGGCAGTTCAAACAATTCTCAATCACCATAAAAGTTCTTGCCAAAGTTGCGTGTTCCTCATCCGTGTCGTAACGCACTGCAATGTTTGTACTCATGTTTTCCACTGGACCCATTCATGCTTCTGATGGCAATTCGCACAAGGTTTGTTGCGGCGAGATACCCTGCAGCACGCAATCCAAGATCTCCTTCCCGTGCTAGATTGTCGGCTGTGATTTACTCTTTTGTTAACGCTTTGGTGCTGTGCTTCTTGTTCGGTTTTTAGTGATGAAGTAATGGATTAGCGAAATTATATTTGTGTCTTCAGGCTCCAAGCGGGGCCACAATTTTTATGAACTGTTGCAGTTTTCGTAAGAATTTTAATCGATAGCGAGGTCTTGTGTAATATGACCTATCAAAATAGTACGCTATGCAATTTGGCCACTAATCCAAAGGAAATTTTTATGAAGAGTATATGTTACTTGCTGAAAGAAAGCCATTTCATTTCTTTAGCATTTGAGACTTGACAGTTTCATCTGGCCCACAGGTTTCATTTGACGATTCATTTAAAAAGGGTGACTGGTACTTGGTTGAACAAACTTTAACATAAGGTAGAGACCGTAGGAAAAGAGCCTTTTTACTCAATGACCGTAAGTTAAAAATACCTCAGAAGAGAGTTACAAGGAATTGAAAGTTTCACATCGGTTAAGGTCTCCTGATATTACGCATGTAGATTTGTACTACTACTGGGGCCACTTCCCGGCTACTCTGAAAGTACGAATTTTCCAACTCTTTAACGAAACATTCCCGACAACACGGTTACTGAGTAAAAAAGTGTTGGCTTCAACGGTCCCAACCTAATGCTAAAATTGGGTCAAGAAAGTACCGGTCACCCAGTGCATTTCAAGTCCCCATGAGTAGTTCCATGCTTATTTATTAACCTGACCATGTCGTCAGTTAAGTAGGACAAACTCTCTATTCAACGAAAGAAACATTAGAGTACGATCATCAGGCTGTGCTTGGCGCCGTACAACACACTGAAGATACTTGATAAGTACGAAATTTTTTGAACAAACTATTCGGTAGACGCCGTCACAATTTTCAGCGTTTCGCATTGGAAAATGAATCCCTCAAATAGCTTGCACTTTTTTTCAGATGATCAATGTGTTGCTTATAAGAGACAATCGGTTTAAAACCATGAAAAAAATTACTCATGCTTTGATTTTATTCCTGTAACCTCGAGAAATTCGATGAGGCGTGGTGTGCAGCTGGTGAAATTCCGTGGTGTGCAGCTGGTGGTGTGCAGCTGGTGGTGTGCAGGTAGTGTATTAGAAAAACACAACAAAAAATTAACTAAATTCTAATTTCCTCAATCCTAAGTCCTAAACTAATCGTAGATATCTTAAGTAGCCCTTTCTTCCTCGTCACAATCCACTCGCGTACACTTTTGAATTTTTTGTTCAATACCTCACTTGCTCCCTCTGTTGATTTTCTTTAATATTGATCGAAACACACTCTCCACGTTCTTTAAAAAATTGAGTGATCCTAAAAATTGAAGAATATATTATAAATCAGTTTTCAACGCGGACCTTGTAAACTCAAATCATAATCCTCTGAATTCGCTTGGACAGCCAAACAAATACGGACATATACGGGTGTTTCAGAGGCAATTCATACATGTACTCTCTTTGCTACTTATTGTTGTTACTATAACTTAACTAGAGCAATACTTCGCAAAAGATTGTGAAGAAGGACTTCAAAATATCAGATGGATGTATTATTTGGTTCCTCCAAAGGAAATTTCGTGACACAACCCAGTACTGAACAAACTTCTTGATGCTAGTTAACTGCAGTGAAAGTTGCTAACTTTAAAAATCTTAAAGTAAACTTTAACCCAAATCTGTTCCAAAATTAATTTCACTGTATTCTAAAAGAGGTAAGGCTCTATCATCCTTAACCAAGAAAGAATCCGTGATTGAATTTTCTTAGCTATGAAAACGTTCAGAGCACTTAATTGATGCAGAAAACAGATTAATTATAACAACCAATTCCTAACTATTCACTTACCTTAGACACAGAACAATTAATAAGCGTTCACCCTTCCAGATCCATTAGATATAGTTCACTTTCATCTCGTGCGCTATACTCATTGATGAATGTGATATTTTGCAAATGAATGAGCGATTCTTAACAATATCTATATCTTTTTCAGCAAGCACGGGACATTCTGACTATGAAAAATGAACTACAAATCATAAAAATCAAAAATGAAATCTTTCTACCCAAACGAAAAAGCGGGAGATAGAAATTGAATTTTCATGTAAAACCCTTCATAAGAGTGTGCTTTCCACGCTTGGAAGACAACGTTCCCTTCACCAATGAATAAAATGTATGTTATTTACAGTTGAAATGCAAATATCTCTAAACACAAATTTGCTACGTGAAATCAAACTCCAGTGAAGTTAGTTTAACGTATAGTTCTCTGAAAGTTTTTGTCTAATAACGTTGAGGAGCTGTGAATAGAATAGAAATCGTGTTTCTATACCAATATTAAAATAATACAGTTTATATCACACCATACTACGTTTGATTTCTGCTTAGCTAACAAACGCCCTTGCCACCACTAGTTTACCTCAAAGTTCAAAATTATTACATCTTTCGTGGTTGAACATCTGAAAGTTGCAGTCGATCGTCGTTTAGAAATATGGCTGCTTCCCCACTGCCTTAATATCTCTATTAAAGTCGTCGTGAAAAATTGTTTCGGAGAAGAGGAAGTTTGACCTGCCATGATGAATTGAGCGAACACGCATTTTTTATCATTTGCCCACAGTACCGAGAGCCCATTTTTTCATGGAGACCACTCAAGGGCACTGCATTACTACAGTACGTAGGACATTATTCCTGCGACAGTGTGCCTTTGATAAGCAAGCATTCAGCTTCTACTTCAGTGATATCGCGTAATTCACGAGCAGTAAAAATTCTATTTTGGGGGAACAGAAGTTGCGTGCAGTGACAAGTTGGGCATGGCAAGATGGTCGGAGAACACGGCAAGGCGTCCAGTTAAACACAGGCATACATAAAAGGGAAGAGTCACCACGCCCTGTTTTGTCGTCGCATGTCTTGCACGCACGCCCGGCCACCTCTTCCTGCTGCAGTCTTCCTCACTGACCAAAGTTCATGAGTGATAGAACTTTGCCTCCCTCTCGCTCTTCACTCATAAATCACAGGTCTTCATAAATCCTTCCAGGGCGATAACCGCGAGCCTGCTTTCATAACTTACCTTCAAAATAGCGCACAATTACCGGAGTAAATGAATCAGGGACTGTAGACCATCACATTGTTTATTCAATGCGTTGCAAAATGGGATGAGATTTTCATTCGATGTGCGGAACATTGATCAAATTACGCCTATGTACGACGCGAATGAAAATTAAGTAGAGGATTTAGATGGCACACGCAGCGATTGAGGAAGGAAAATTAAAAAAAAATACAGCTTCAGATATTCTAGTTCCACAACACGAAACTGAGAATCAATCACTCAAAACTGAAAGAATGAGGCAAACAGCAGGTCTTCAGAGGTACAAAGCCTTTTTTTAGGCTAAAAAATGAACGAATAAGGCAGATGAACTAACTTCACATGTGCAGAACTCACCCTCCAAATATTGTCGCTCAAACAAGAACAGTCGTTTTGTTGAGCTGGAGACCAATGAAGTATCAGTAATATTGAGGACATAATATAAAAGCTGCTAACTTACAACCCAGCATTGGTACTGGGGTCAGACTGAACATACTGTAATCTAGAGAAGGGCATCATTTCACTGTACAAGTTGCTAACTTTGGGAGCAGAGAAAATAATAACTAGGATTATATTCTCAATCATGAACGATTGGGAAAATATTTGCATATTTTTTTAGAGCTTCTTCCAACAATGCACCTATGAAATAATGTATGTGAGTCAGCATCGATAGAAGTCTGCTACAGTAATTGCACTAATCAAACTTTCGGACCAGAACGCACGAGAAGTTAAAGTGGATGCTCTCAACTTACTCACTTAAGAAATGCATTTCACATGGCTGCACGGTGCACATCGTGTCAGGACCACAGGCAAGTTGGATCGTTCAATAATTATAAAGAACAACTTCATAGTAAGCTTTATGAATTCACTTTCTGTACTCCTCAATATTGCCTCTATGACTCCAGTGAGCAAATTAATCTATTGATGCTTTTTGACATTGGTGTATTAACTAGCACATTGGACGCTGCAATGATAACAAACTGCTTCCAGCATGCTGAATGAACGAAAGACGAGCAATAGCAATGTTGTCACTCAGGGTGTGTTCGATCATACCTCTTTCTTCTTCTTTTGCTCTAAGAACAGACAATGACCATTTGCTGTCTGGAGCCACATGAACTAAATATTTCCAGAAGTATCTGAAATGACCATCAATGAAATACATGCAAGTTTCTGCTAATAACAATGCTATTTTTGCAACTCATTTATTGAAAAAACACCTTTCCGGGAAATTCTTCTACTTGTGCAGTTATACTCGTACATGAAAAGGCAGTTTGGCCTTTGCTGTAGCACTTCATAAGGAATGGTCGGTTATCTGTGTTGGCATGGTAAACGCACTGAATTTTGAAAAACGGGCTGCTAAATATGAAATAATTTATTTCGACCTATATACAGGGTGTTTCAGAACAAAGGGCACAAAACTGCACACCAAGGAGAAAATGACAAAATAAACAATTTTTCTTCAAAGAAATTTTCCGACAAAAATTCCAATTTTTTGAGATATTAGCTGTTTATTGTTTTAAAGGATGAAATTTGATGACAAAATGACTCGCAATATTTATTTTGAATTTACTTTACAAAATAATTATTGTTCGAAAAGTGTTCCACATACATCAATGCACTTTTCAAATTTTAGCCTTAACGACTGCCCCGGATATTAGGAAGCACGTCTGGAATTTCAGAAATCTCAACAGCAGCCACTGCTATAATTCTGGCCACGAGATCTACCTGAGATTCAATGGGTGTAGCATAAACAAGGCTCTTCATGTGTCCCCCCAAAAAAAATCGGGTGGAATCATGTCAGGAGATCTAGGAGGCCATGCAACAGGACCGTTTCGCCCGATCCACCTATTAGGAAATTGACCATTCAGGTAATTTCGGACACTAATGTGGTAGTGTGCAGGAGCACCATCTCGCTGGAACCACATTCTTCTTCGTATTGCAAGTGGTAGATCTTCGACTAACTCGGGAAGTACTTCTTCTATGAAAACTCAGTAATTAATCCCGTTGAGAGGCGATGGCATAATTTGAGGTCCAATAATTTGGTTAAGGATGATACTAGCCCAAACATTAACACTGTACCGTTGCTGGTGCGAATGTCAACGCACTATATGAGGATTTTCAAGTGCCCATTCATGTTCATTGTGGGAATTGAACACTCCCTCACTAGTGAATGTTGCTTCATCCGCAAACAATACACGTTCGGAGAAGTTAGGTTCTGGAAATTCTTTGTTAAGGTACCACTCAACAAATTGCACTCGTAGGTTATAATCTCTAGGATTCAATGCTTGAACTCTCTGAAAGTGGTATGGATGGAAATTATTATCATCCATGATTCGCCAAACACTGCAGTCGCCCTGTAATCCCATGGCTGCTGCAACTCTGCGCGTGCTAGTTCTTGGATTAGGACGAAAATAATCTAATACTGCCTCCTCAACATTTCAATCCCTTGGGCGTCCAATTTCTCTTCTGTACATTTCAAAACTCCCATTGTCACGTAACTTAGCCTGTGGTGTAAATTTGTAATCATTCTATGAACAGCTTTGTATCGGTTAAGAAACCGCTCATGATATAGTTTAGCTGCCTGTCTCGTATTGCCATTAGCAGCGCCATAAGCAAGGTGCATATCTGCTATTTCAGCATAATTTTGTTAAACGGTTCATGTTACCGGCGTCTTGGTTTCTTTGAAACTGAACAGGGCCAACAAGACAAACAAGAAGAAACCTGGTAGCACGACTTGGAACATTCTAAAACCTTCTTGCTAAAACTCTTCTGCCAATTTTCACTAAGACTAAATTTCTTTATTGAAACTCTCATAGATTAAAAGTGAAATTATAGAAATTCAAAAAAACTTTCCGAGTAATTGTGTAACTAAATTTCTTGTTTTTAAAACATTCAACAGCTAACATAAAAAAACGATTTTTTGCAGGAAAACTTCATAGGAGAAAAAGTGTTTATTTGGCCATTTTCTACTTCTACTTGGTGTACAATTTTGTACCTCTTATCCTGAAACACCCTGTAAGAAAATGTAATGGTAATTCAAAAGTTCAAAATGTGCTCCAAATTTTTGCACATGAACTAAAGTATTCTGTTCTAGCTACATATATCTTTCATTGTTAACAGCATCCAGCGCTGTCGTTTGACCGCGCCATGCGCGTTATTTGGTCAGTGACTATCTAAGGCATTGTTATTGGCTAATTTTTTACAAGAGAGCCACTTCGGTTAAACGCATTGATTGAGAGAGCCACATCTACTGCAAGTTAGCGTTTATTATATAAATTGGATATTCATTAATTTACATATTTTTCGAGACCCGCGCAATGAATACCACTGATCTAGGGTGACGAACGGAAAGCGAGAGGATGTGCTTCCAGAACTCTGGCATGTTCTCCAATAGTTAGGTGAAGCACTGTCTTGAAGTGAAGATAATTACACTGTCAAAGTCGTAACAAATGAATGCGTCATATATACTTTGAACTTCAGTGATAAACGTGTTGTCACACATGAGATTACGTATCGAAATTAAACTCTTGTCTTATGTGATGCAACCGTTAGATGAAAGAAATATTCTGATTTAGCTCCTTAGAGTGTTCAAAGTAAGATNCTGTCAAAGTCGTAACAAATGAATGCGTCATATATACTTTGAACTTCAGTGATAAACGTGTTGTCACACATGAGATTACTTTATCGAAATTAAACTCTTGTCGTATGTGATGCAACCGTTAGATGAAAGAAATATTCTGATTTAGCTCCTTAGAGTGTTCAAAGTAAGATGCTGTTCTTTTCTCTCAGGCCATAATACGAAGGTTATTCTTCAATTCATTTAGTGCTCTTGGACGATATTACTGATACAAAAATGTCAAACAGACTCAAGCTATTGGGTCATTTTTTTAAAATTCGCCATTATCCCTCGTTAAAAGTTGGCGCAGTACTACATCAGTTCGGTGCTGTGATGCAGACGTCATGTGTGCTTTGACTAGTTTTTTTGCACCGTTGCCGCGCGTGCAACGAGAGTACTTTTGTCAGTTAACTTCACCTAGCATCACCAAACTGCAGTGTGGGGCTATGCGTGGAGTAGTGATCCATATTGACGAATCGTATTGCTAAGAAGTTTTCAGGTGTCGAGATGATTGCTGGATGATAGTGTGCGCCGACTATTTTAAAAGATAGAAAGCTTTCATTTCTGTTCAACAAAGTACCAAATAAGAAAAAAATCACACACAAGCTAATGTTTACTCATTCGCATTTAGATACTAAATGCATTTAAAACATTCACCACTCGTTACTGAACGTGATAACACACCTTTTCATAGGAGTGGACCGTTAAGAGCATTTTACAAAGTTTCAGAATAATTATTATGACCCTTCTCTTCATCGCCTGTTATGTTTTCTCCAAAATTTATGTCTGCTCTATTCTAGAGTTGGAAAACGGCACTATGCTCTTACAACAACTGAAGCTCTGAAGCACATCCTCAAATGGCACTGGAGCAAACTATCACAGAAACGCGGGGTTGTCAAATGAGTTTTCGAAGCACATTGGAGCTTTAAATTCAGGCAAGAATGTGACACACAGAATAATGGTCTTCATGTGAATAAATGTTGTAATTAATTATTTTTAAACTTGTTTTGCCTGTAGAATTCACATTTTATTCAACCTTAGTAAGATTTTTTCAATCAGCATCCCTTGTATGGTTTATTCGTTCCGGGAAATAAGATCAGAGGCGAAATTCAGTGTTTTAAGTACCCCTCTATGGTACGTGTGGAATCGAATTGCGCATAAATAATTGCTTGAAAACTTTCTAAACTCATCTCATTAAAAGTGAAAAGCCTAATATATCATCCAATAGATGTTTTTAGCATTTTTAAGAGGTCTTTCCTATTATCTCGTGAATTTTTCGAAGCCATTGTCTTTGCCTGCGTGTCAATGTATCCAAAGCGCTTCAATAAATAGTGACTCAACGAAGAGCACGATACATCTTCATATTCTCTTATGTGATATTCGATGGTATTTTTTAATGAACCTACATGCATGTACATATCATTTTCATTATTAGTGACAATGTTGACTTCAGTGTCATGTAGAAATACTTGAATCATCCCTCATTAAATAAAACGACACGTGCTTCCTTAAATTTCTAAATGAGGAAATAAATTTAATAATTTTTTGTGAGTAATATCTCCTTTGGTATTACAATGGGAATTTCATTGAACACATTAAATTTGTGGAGAATTTTATACACTTAGTAATAATTAAATTTATATGATAAAACGCCAGGTGTTTCCTTAAATTAAAAAAAAAGTAAATGTATATTTTTTGTGCACAATTTCTCCTATGTTATTACAATGGAAATCTCATGGAACGCATTAAATTGTTTGGTTGTCACCCGTTCACGCTGTTGAAGGCTGCTAACTGACCGTATATGAGATACGAATTTCACCAGAGCATAAGTGCACTAGTTGCATCACTTGTCATAGAATATTTTAATCGCCGGTACTATTAAGACGGATATTTTTGTTTGTCATTCATACCTTGAGTTTTTTTTGAGGAAACTTTCGAATACCGTCATTTTGGACGGGTCGTGTACTCTTGTGAACAGTGAAATTTATAAATTTTACCTCGTAATTTTAGCTCTTCCTTTCGGGACGCTGTACTTATTTTTATGTTTCTACTGCATATAGTTTTAAATTTGCAAACTTAGTATTTTATTTGCAAAAGAAAGAAATACTGCAAACATCATGTATTGCTTTTCCTCTGATACAAAAAAAAATTCATCGTTAATTTTACAGAAAGGAGCTACCCACATATATTGAAGTAAAATGAATTTCAGTTCAGTATCTAGCAACAAATATTGTATGAAATACAAAGAACAATTTTGATCAATTTTATTCGTGCTTGCAGAGCTTTAGCCATCGCAAAACATTTTAGTTGATAGGAAATTAAGTCGAATGTGAAGTTCAAAACTACCGATTTACATTTTTCACGAGGCCTGCCTTCTGCACACGTGAAGTTCAGGGCGGAAAATTTCTTTAAATTAGTAACATACTTATCTCTCCAATTTTTTTTAACTCATTTAATGGGGTAAAATCTAATTTTCAATTTAATCGATCTGCTTTCCATCATGGATTTTTCTTGGAAACAAACCTATTGTTCAGACGGCCAATAATGCCACACCATGTAGTTTACATACCCCTATTCTATTTCTTTCATCTTTAATTTAGTGGAAAAAGATAGAAGCAGAAAAGTTCGAGTAGAATTACTGAACGAAGAGGTGTTGGTGTTCATAAAAGTGAAATCAGACGTTTTGCGTACTTTTACTTATGGTTAAATTTTGATCAACAGCTGTAAGCCAATGACTCAGGAGTTTGAGATGTACATTGATGAAGTTTAGAGACTTTGACCGATTTTAAATAAAAATATCTTTTTGCGGGCTCTTATCTACTACTCACTCAATTTTTACCTCAGAAAAAGAAGGAGAAAGTGACTTCAATAGTAACTGCTTATTTAAGCTCAACATAAAATTTTAATTGTTTTGCATTATATACAATAGTGTTTGCGCAATGTTTTCTATTATAAGTACAAGGTGGCGCATAAGCAACGCACCCTTATTTATAACCGCAATATACACTGGAAATCTGTAGACAGGATACGACATGTAAATGAACTTTAAGAGTTCCTCTATCGTTTGCAATTAACCCTATCGTTATACCTTCCATAGTTAATTTATTAGTAATTTTTTAAAAGGGTGCGTTACTTATGCGCAACCCTGTACAAGTATGAAAGAGAGTATCGAGCCATGTTGTGTATAACCGACATCGTCGCTATCAGTGAGGCTTACCTCTTTTTTAAAAACTTTTGCTCAACCAAGAAACATTATCCTCTCATTCGTTAGAATGATTGTTACAATTATTAATCTAATAGTTTACCGCATTAAGAACGAGCATGACAGAAAAAAAATCATTCGTTATGTTTAGTGTGAAACAGAATAAGTCCAGTAAGATTACTTTGATTTCATGATTGGAGAAATGATTTACTTGAGGCAGAGTTCATCAGTACGAGACTGAGCTGATCAACAGGCACCAGATATTTTTTTCTCAATGAAAACTTTCTTGGATCTCAGGAACTTTTCCTGGATGAGTGCACTGATAAAATTATGTAGTAAAATGTACAGGGTCTTTGCGAAAAGTTTATACCTTTTAAAATTCCAACAACTTTTCGTATATATTTGAAATAGGAGACTGAAACTTATAACATCCGAAACGACAGAATTCAATGTTTTCGTGGGTATCTGGTATACCCTCCAAATAAGCATGAACATCATGGGTGCAGCAGAGAAGATTATTTTAATCAGCAAACATGGCACAACTGACTCTCTCCAACAACGCATGTTCATCGTCGGAAAAATGACGAAAATTAGATGCATCGTCGGGACTCAGTGGAAATTCTTCTTGGAATACCGATTCAAACCTAACAAAATTACGATTCACAGGAACTTCCAAAAGTGGCAATCTAAGTTTATTGTGAGAAAAATTAACGGAAAATGTGGAAGAAAAGTTCCTGGACGCATGTAGAAAAATGTTGAAATGTATTGCAGCTCGTGGCGGGCATTTTAATTCGTGGGTCCAGCAGAGAAAAAAAATTGACTCATCTTCTTTGCAATAATATCATTTTCATTTCCCTATCCTGTCTCTGAAAAAGGATTTAGCAATTTTAAAAGGCAAAAATTTTTGGCAAGCACCCTGTATGTGAGTGTTCAAAGTATGTACTGAACAATGCACTGTAAATGTTGTGAGGGAAATACATAGATTGCAATCATTTAGTTTTCGATTTTACCCTAATTGAATATCTTTAATAGGGATATTTTCTCTGATGAGCAGTTATACTAAAATAGCTGCAGTTTTGCAGCTTGTTAAGAACACTTTCCCCTCCCAACATGAGACAGCTACGTAGGTCCGTCTTAACAAATTATCAATGACAATAAATTGATCATTTTAGACATCTTGAAATTTTTTCAGGATGGGCCAGTGATAAAATCTCACGAGAACAGTTTATCAAAATGACAAGTTAAACTTGGCTGGTTCTCGAGCTGTCGCCCCAGCCGGTCGAAGGGTTCCACGCTCAATATAGGTAGAGAACGGAGGGCGACCATCTTCCCAGCACCCCGAAGTTTCCCAAGAAACGGTAACCTGTTAGAGATGGAGTCACGCATTATAGCCGGAGAGTAACAAAGCATGACTTACGCAATATTTAGAGATTAAGTAAATTAAATTCATGAGAATGGAGTATACTAAAAACGTTTAGGTATACGCACTTATACGATAAAACCATTATAAATATATAGAAAAGATCTAAACAGAACTGACGTGTCGAACTTGACACGAGAACGGAAAAAAAAAATAATTGATGAGATGTAAGTTGCCGTATCAATTTTTTTATGGGTTCTCACATTTTTTGTTGGACAATTACAATTGCTCGTAAGGCCTCCCAATGAATGGTCAAAGCTAGCAGCGCCCACTACCTCTCCAACCAACCTCCGTCGAGCGTCGTCCCACGAGGATACCCGAAGTGGTTCCCGCGTGCCGAGAAGACCTTTTCATAGCCCATACCAAATGGATTTGCTCATCGCTCTGGCTGGCGGACTCCACGAAGATCTACGTTTAGAAACGTATGATGTAGGAGCGGCAAGTGTAACCGTAACACCATAGCAGCCGTAGCAGCAGATCCAGCCGTGACCCGATGGCAGCCGTAGCAGCCGTGACTAGATAGTAGCCGTAGCAGTCGAAGTAGCCGAAGTAGCCGTGACTCGACAGTAGCCGTAGCAGCCGAAGTAGCCGTGACTCGATAGTAGCCGTAGCTGCCGAAGTAGCCGTGACTCGACAGTAGCAGTAGCAGCTGAGGTAGGTCAAACACGGTACCTTGTCACAGAACACAACATGGCACAAACTTATAGTTGTTGCCACGCGGTAAATGCACAGCCAGAGACGTGGCTTTCCAACCGTGCTCGCTGCCTCTTATCCAGAACTGTCGCGCAGTCGTACGTGCAGAAGAAGCTCTGCTGCGCTATGAACATAAAAGGTTCAGCGCAGACGACCATGTCATGGGCACACTGAAAACCAAGCTGAAGTGGCATTGATACTACTGCAATATCACCGTCCAGAATGAACAATACGGGCAAAGCTGCTCATTTAAAAATCACTGTATATGAACAATTTCAAAACATCTCTAAATGAAATACAGGATTCTTACTTTTCTAAAATCATTTGTATATGATACAATAATGTTCGCATTCATATGCTGAACCTGATCTATTCTATTTTACTCTAGTCTTCAATGATTTGAGGTACAGATAGAACATTCTTTATTTTTCTTTAACAAGATTTAGTTAAAGTTACCAATCCACACTTTTGGCATGTACTGAACTTTTTTCCTCTTTAGCTTACAATTGTTTTACTTCATTGAGTAGTAACTAAAAATGTTATTTATTTATTACTTTATTCAGAATAAATATTTTATTTAAATAGCTAATTTTAAATTTTCACAGAGCAAACTTGCAAAAAATTCTCTGATTATGACTGCTGGTGAGCTGAGGTTTGAAACGTTTCGATGTTGGCTATTACCTTTGTTTGATGTTATAAATTTCCCTTTCTGATCTATGCGACGAACAGAACAGTAAGTTTAAATTCAGAAGCGACATTAATTTAGAAGATTAAACCTACACCCTGTCGTACATATCTTTCAGGACGACGCTTTGTTGTAGGAGCCCCACATCGGTAATTTATTAGCTAGCACCAATCGACGTTTCATTTCTGTTTCGAGTGGCAAGGATATTGTGTAGAAATACTCGTAGATCATATCAATGCGCCGGTTAGAAACGCACTAACCTTTTATTGGCCAAATATTTAAACCTATCTATATAATAAAGTGTGTGCAGGCGATGAAGATTACTTCCACAGAAAATATTCTCTCCGCTGTATCTGAATCGATAATATTAAAATGTAATAATTGCATTGATTGACGAATAATAAACATTCCTACATTGCATAAATGGTGACCGAATTTCAACCCTTGTCTTGCAGTCACCCTAAAATATTTTATAGGATTTACTTTTCTAGTAAAAACCTCGGAGGTGGAAATGAGCATCAATACTAGATAAATAGGGAAAGAGGAAACTGACTATCAGTAGTTTTTTCAATTTAAATTGACTTGGGTGATAAAATGAAATTATTTTTAAAACAATTGAATCTTTTCAAAAAGGACGACAAAAATGTTGCATTACGTATGTTATCTCGGCTGACAATAAATACAGAACCCGTTGACAAATAATAGATGATAAAATGCACAAGGAAGGAATATCATTCACGGTTTTTCACAGTGTCGCACTTGGTTAAGATTGATTAAATTGGTTCCAATGACTTATAGAAACCCCAAATTATCTGTTCATTTTATGATATCATTCGTGATTACCAGCTTGACAGCCGTTGAATGCAACCAAATCTCAGCCGTTGCAAGCCATCAAGTGCTTTGATGAGGGTGCTACTTGAGACCAACTGGTAAAGGTCTCAGTAAACACACGCTATTTAATTTACGTTAGTGTGTACACCGTAATGCTTTAACCCATGGTAGTGGAGTGTGTATCTATTTTAAATTGAAGCTAAAATGGAAAAGTAGATAAAAATCGTGCGGTTTCATGAGCTAAGATTTCATTCTTTTCATCGATATTCATCCTCTTCCACATAATTCGTTAGTGACGCACGGAGAATCGCCAGTTCAAATTTTCACACCTCTTTTCACCCCTAATAGACTTGCAAGAAGTGGTGACGCCTAAAGCCTTATACGGCTATACGACGGTAAATGCAAAAGCGTTAGCAGAAATACTGAATAGGAAAAGTTTAAATTTTCGGAGAAAATTATTCTAAGAAATGCTTCCTCTCTTGTGCCCTGTGATGACAGGTATTGATTGTCATGCTGCTCGGTGGCTCATTTGCAGCTAAGCAATGAATACCGCGTACCAAACTCTGTTGCCATGTCTTTCATCAGTAAACTTTAGCTGATGCTATCTGATGTTCACGTACAGTTCATGATAAAACATTCACCAAACACAACACAATGGAAAGAATCATTGAGCGAAACTACCGAACATGACTCAGACTTTAGAGCATGGCTTTATTTTTTAATTTCTCGAATGTCGGTCGCAGGAAAAATCGAATGCTTTAAATTTACTTAAATACTATAAATCACAGTTACACTCACATTGTTCCGGACTATTTTCTGAAAGATCATGCAGAGATTATCATCTGTGATTCGAAGGTTTAGTACTGCAAACAAATCCCGCATTTATAATGAAATACAACTCCTTGTTAATGCACATACATGACCATTTGCAAATAGTTGAATTCATATGAGCAACAGGAACCTATCCTTCACAATAATATTGAAACATCTTGGGAAACCGCCGCTCTTATATTTCATCTTTCAGGATGAAGGTAAAATATATATTATATAAAAAACATCTTCAGTACATGCTTTGATTCCACTCATTGTTATCGTAAGTGCTTTGAGTAGTCACACCGATGAACTTGCTGCTTGTTCGCTCTGCACATCACGATGTAAAACAAATCGAATGTCTGTACATTTTATGATACGTTAGGGTTAATTTCGACTCTCACTAAAATCCATACCAATAATTTTAACAAAAGCAGATGAATATCAAAATTCAAATGTAAGGTTCACATTTGATGTAGAAATTAGAGGGATATAACTGTTTTATAACTTATTCTAAAAGGATTAACTTCCGCGGCAATCGGATGTAACTTGTAGAAGTTGAACATTCACTGAAAGAAAAACCAGATACAAAATTTGCAAAAACATCCATGAACGTGCAAAGTGTTCATAAATTCCAGTAGGAGTTGCAGTTTGAAAGAGTTCAATCTTATGTTTTTATGTAGTGTAGAACCTTGTGGAATGTTGAATATGGTAGTTTTGTCTACCATGCAGCAGACTGCATGGACGTAACAAGAGAAAACGAAATACCTTTCTTGTCTCAGGAATGCATCTTTCAGATATTTTGGGCCAACCACTCTGTATCTTAAATAACACGAACACTAACGGTTCCAGCCTACACAAATTACTTTTGCAAAGCGAGAGTCAACAGATGAACTGGAGGAATTTTTCCGATTACTGTTTCGTCAAGTTTGAGTGAACAATTTTGCTCCAATAAATCATGCTAAAATTTGTGTCTCCATTTGAGCAGCAGCCGTTGCTTAATGGTTCATTCAAAGAGGTGTGCATAACAGCACAGCATCGATGCAATGCATGAATGCAAAGTGCTTAAAACCTCGATAACCACCAACTACGATGGAAAAGTCTTACGGAGAAAATCCCTGCCTCTGTGATAAATTATTCAAAATAGGAAAAAACTTCAAATACATCCTTTCCTGATTAAAAGAAGCCCAACTAACACAGGTGAAGGGAGATTTCAGTTGCTGGAAATGGGGCAGTAAAATGTCCTGATTGCGTCAACTTGTTGAGTGCGACAGAAAACAAAGTGTTGTTTAGACTGGTTACATTCATGATCCAAAGCCTTGGCCACAACTGTTAAGTGTCTCTTCAGCTCTTACGAAGCCTGCAGCTCATCGTAGAAGTTCACATTGAATTCGAACCTTTTTGACCATTAAGTAAAGTTCGCACCAGTTATTCAAGCTAGGAAAATACCGATGCTCTAAAATACAGGGTTATTTCTTCGAGCGTCGTCGTAATTAAATGGATAGAAGAATAATCAAATGAATTTGAAGTTAATTTGCGCGAACTTTCATAGATAACTAATTAGTTAACTAAGAGATCTCAAGTTTCGCTTTTACAATCCTTGAAGTAAGCTCACTTTATTTTGAGAGGGATAAGCATCTCGTATCAGATCAATGCGTTTTAAGCATAAATTACAGTTTTTGCTTCAATAAGTTTTTCGCAGTACAACTGAGCATCGAGTGTACAAAATATATCTCCATTATGGCTTATATTATATTTTGCCATCTACGAATATTTTTTAAAGTCAAACGGGTGCTGTGAAGTGGAATTGCGGGCGCCCTTTGAATTTTTCTTTTCGTGCTTGGTAATTAATATGGAAATCAAAACGGAGCTGCTGGATGAATTGAATTGAAATGTTCCACTATACAGCAAGAAAATATTTATTTCGAGAAACTGAAAAATGCAACCTTAATAAATAATCCTAATATTGGCATTAGTTTAAAACAGTGACTTGTTGAAGCTCAATAAATTTTACTTGAATTGCAGTATTTTTCACAGGCTTCTTAATCTCCATTGGTTGGCCCTCAGGACATGACGTTCCTCAGAAATATTAGGGGCTTAAGAAACTATTTTGTTGTGGGTTTAATGTTCATAATTGCAATTACTTTATTTCCTGAGAAAACATTTCGCTGCTAATCTATTGAATGGATAGTTTCTTTAAAACACCTTGACCAAAATTTGAGACATTTATAATGTTCAAATTTCAAAATAAAAATTCAGTTTTAAAAAATCTGCGAGTAAGATACTTAAAATTTACACCGTGCAGGTTTCCGACGAGTAATGCACATGGTTTGACACATTATTTTTCATTCGCACCTATACATGTATCAAACGTGTACAAAGTGTGCCTTACGCGATGATGCCTGTAATGCTGCACTTCGAGATTGGAGACCAAATCAAAAACTCACGCAATGTCATGAGCTCGGATAGCTTCTATTGCTTACGCGTAGCATCCACGTGGAAGTTCAGCGTTCCGTTAAACAAGTTAGATGAAATAGGCCGATATTTAGAGAAATCTCACTTTTAA
>JACJUY010001198.1:83397-147550 GCA_014220935.1 Platorchestia sp. MABIK | reverse complement strand
ACTGATGATGGAGCAGGACTCCGAAACGTTTTTTAGTAAAGATGATCAATTTTCTCGGAATTTTCTTCGTTTTTAAGTTTCTGATAAGGTTGCGATTAAAGCAAACCACTGACGTGTTCGGATATATTAAATACACTTGTAATACAATACGTCAAAATGAACATTAAGTGTTTGTAAAAAATTATGCTCAGGATGCTCAGTGCAGTCAAAGCAGCATTTTGGCGAAATGAAACCTAAAAACTTTCGGTAATAGACAGGACGTGATTTACTTCTCACACAAACCATGCACCCCGTATTTTTCTTGCAAGTCACAGATGGTTTGTTATTGGAAAGTCCAAACAAACTGCGCTACTCGCGAGACTGAAATTTAAAAGACGGTGTGTCCCGAATATCGAAAGGAGACTTTCCTGCAAGGAGTAACTTTGTATCAGTTAACAATTGGGGTGAACCTTATGAGTCTGTTTTACTTTTCAACGTTCAATAATTATTGTCCGCGTAGTTTTGTGTGCTTGCTATTACAATATACATGTACGTAGGGGATAGTTGTGTGTCTTGAATCGTGATCTCGTATCAATTGAGCTAAATTTTTTATTTGCAGATATGTTCAGGATCAGTAAATATTGTAAATAACTTTGAGATAAGTGTGTTCTATAGAATTTTTCCGTTATGAATCTTATAATCAACAAAACTCAATTTGAGGTAGCACTTCGGATAAATGTTGCACGATTGCAGTTCCAATTTGTTCTACACTTCACAGCAACAATCGAAGCTCTATTTTGTTTTACGCTTCGCAACAACAATCGAAGCTCCAATTGGTTCTATGCTTCACAGCATCAATCGAAGCTCTAATTTGTTCTACGCTTCACAGCATCAATCGAAGCTCTAATTGGTTCTATGCTTCACAGCATCAATCGAAGCTCTAATTTGTTATACGCTTCACAGCATCAATCGAAGCTCCGATTTGTTCTAAGCTACTCAACAAAATCGAAGCCCAGAAAGGCGAGAGTTGAGGCTTTAGGAGCGACTATATCTTACCAATTCATTATAGATCGAATCAGATTGTTTTTTTTTATCAAAATGAATCTATAGTTTATAATGTTAAAAATTATGAATGTGAACAGCATTCCCCCATTAGGCTGTTTTTTTAGGCTCAACCTCCCGTAACGCCGGCAAAAAATGCAGTTCTATATTTTCATTCCATTTGATCTGCACGTGGACTGATGAATAAAAATAAATATATTCATGGAATTCAGACACTGTTTGATTGAGCTCGTCAGTCTGATTTCATGCTGCTGAATTCAGTAATGGGATTTGCTCAAACTGTCTAAGTTTGATCTAAGCCAATCGCAAAACAGGTCACGCATTTGTACATGACTCCACTCTGTCGAACGTAAATATGTTTCTCACTGGATGAAGTCTTATATGATTATGCAATTCAATTGTCTTTTTTGTAGTTTTTCGCGCCCGTAGTCTTCAATGCAGCACTTCATTTTGAACAGTCTGCGTCGCGCTGAGAAAGACTTGGGAGCATTGGGACGCCATGCACTAATAGAAAGTTAATACAGACTTCCTGTCGTGGTCATGGAAAGGGGAAATTATACGTCGGTGTCAGCTAATTCAATCTTAAAGCAATTTGATGTCATAAAAATCATTATGCTTGAAGCGTGAAGCCACCTAAATGTGTCAAAGTAAGTTTTCAAATTAAAAAATTAAATCAAAAGATTACCCATTTTAATATTCCACCTGAAAAATGATATTTTTAAAAGTAAAAAAAAAAACCAATCACTATTTCAAGATTCTCTCTTGAACGAAATTACCAGACAATATTCTAGGCTTAACTTGGCTGGATAGATTACCTGAAATTGATTCAAACTCGTTCAAGCTAACCAAGTTTATGTTAGAAAATATATGATGTTCGTGAACCAATTGAATTTTTTTTCAGGTGTCAATAGATGTGTGTGAAATACCTATTTTCCAAGACGTGTTCAGCGTAAATAAGGACCACCGATAAATCCTTTTAGAATTCATCCATTTTGAATTCCATAACTTATTTTATCCTAAATTTAACTGGATAAACAGTCTTAATTAGAATATAAAGTTAATTAAGGAATAATCGAATCTGCTCAATTTTTGCTAGGAGTTCTGAATTTTCACAAATTATTTATTGTAGAAAGCAAAAAGGCGGTAACGTGTGAATCTCTAAGATAGTCAGATATTTATTTCGCCACATTTCTGTCTATTATGTAGTCCAGAATGCAAACTTTCAACTGAAAAATTTGTTTAGAGTTCGAGGCAATATCGGTGATACATTGATTTCCGAGAAAATCATAAATTTTAATGCATTTTTTACCCTTACTATGAGGTTGCCAAGCTCTAATTCCAGCGATTTTTAACACAAGAGAAACAAAGCATTGCTTTTCCTTGCTGTCATGATTAAAGAAAGTTCCTGTGAAGACAATGAGAAGAGCGGAATGAAAGTCCGACTGCACAATGAAAGTGAACGTGAATTTGAAAAGACTTAGAACATTCAGAGTAATCCGAAAGTACAGTAATCAACGGAAGTTCAGATTAACGATGCTGGTAATGAAGTCAAGGCTCGGTGGAATGGACTCTCAGGGCTTTGTGAAGTGGGAGGTGCGACTCTTTTTTTTTTGTGTCTAGATGTGAACTGAAGTATCACAATAGAAGTGATTCAAAAACCCTGGAATCAGACTGTTCAACTTGCAGCATTGATAATATACTTGCTCGGAAATAGTAGATTGGGTCACCTGGAATCAGTAATCCTCCACTAAATCGTCTCAGAAGAGATAATCATTTCTTGTAAAGTATGGAAAAGAATGCATGCGTAAAGACGTCACATAATTTTTCTCGTGGAAACATTTAAAATACAAGAAAACTTCAAATTTCAATTGTGCTCATCGGACAGATGGGGGTAGTGAAGTCGTCATAAAAAAATGGAACAAAATCTTCGATCAGTTTTCGCAGCAGATATACACTCCTGATCAAAAGTTCTAGACCACTTGAAAATTTTGAAAAATGCCAACTTTTCAGTGATAAATAATTAAATACGTTCAACAAGGGATCGGTAATTACTAAAGGTAAAAGGTGAGAGAGACATAAAAATACAATTGTAACAATTCATTAAGAAATGAGCACTTTTAAAGAATAGTGGCTTTTCAGTTGATCAAAATGAAAAGACCACTTGCAAAAATCATGGGAAATCTTTCTTCAACGACGTTGAGGTGAGCAAACATTGAACTTAGTAATGAGTACTGCCTCCATTCTTGTTAATAACCTCAAAAATTGGAAACGAGGGTTTCCATGAGGGCTCGAGGAATGTTGTCCCAGCTTCATAAGATGGCAGCACGAAGTTCGTTTTCTGACGCAAATTGTTCACCATTTCCATAAACATCTTTCGCCATCCACACCCAAACATTTTCTATTGAGTCCAAGTCCGGCGAACATTCTGGATGACTCAAACCAGTGACCCCATTTTCTTGAAAGAGAGTCGTAGTCTGGCGGGCGGTGTGGACTACTTCATTATCCTGCTTCATCATCCATCCATCAACACATAGACGAAGACCCTCTGCTGACAAAGATGATCTTGGCAGCATGCAACCCAGCAGCTGTTTGACGACCCTGCACCTCCTAAAGCTCCATGGTTCCTCTGTAGGTAAATGCCTCCCATCCCAAAACGGAGCCTCCACCACTATGGCGCGTGGAAAACATTTCAGGAGGGATTTCTTTGTCATGCCAGTACCGTTGGAAGCCATCAGGGCCACCGAGGACCTTGTAGACGCTTTTTGTTCTTCCTGCCGTTTTGTAGTTAAGTGCTGCCTGATCGTTACTGCACTGCAATCAGCATCTGTGAGGACCTTAATTTGCATGGAAGACCGTCCTCTGTCTTGAGAAACCACCCGTTTTATTCTCCTACCCAATGCTGGTGAAATTTTTTTCGGTCTGCCTCTAGATTTCACTGTTCCATAATTCTCTGGGTGCTTTAGGAAGTTGCAAATTACAGTTTTACTGCGGTGAATCTCAGCTGCGATTGCGCGTTGCAACAAGCCTTGCTTATGCAGTTCGACAATTCGACCACGTTCAAATTCGGAAAGTTTGCTTGCTTTGGGCATGGTGAAACCTTTACGCTATCAGTGCCAACCTGTAACTAATCTTAAATGTCGGAAATTACCCTTAAACTAAACTTTTTACCCTGGTTTTATAATTATGATCAACTGAAAAAGTCATTTTTCATTAAAAGAGTTGATTTTTTGATAAATTCTTACAATTGCTATTTTTTATCTTTCTCACCTTATACCTTTAGTAATTACTGATCCCTAGTTAAATGAATTTAATTATTTATCACTGAAAAGTTGGCATTTTTCAATATTTTCAAGTGGTCTTAAACTTTTGATCAGGAGTGTACTTGTGTACAGCATACTGATGCTTGTGGACGGATACTTGTGTACTGTGGCTTTAACGCCGAAAGGAATTTCTAATTAGGAAATTGATCTCTTCTTCCTCCCTCTAGCGAGCAGAGGTTGAACTAGAGCCTCAAAAACATTCTTCTCTCCGCCGTGTAATTACAGCAAGATCTTATTCATGGTGTCCAGTAGGTTTTTGACGCCAATGCTCCTTATTTCTTTCTCATTTCTTATGCACTGTTGTCATAACAGTTTTCCAATTGATGAGATTTTCAGTGGACTGAAAAACATACTTGATTTCCTCTTTAAGCTTATTTCTGATGGAACAAATTAAATGCATGTGAGTGAAAAGTTGATTCAGTCACATAAATTAGCTCCAGCATATGAAAAAATAATCAGGGGAAATTCACAAATTCTATACACAAACACACAATTTCAAAAAGAAGTGGAAAAACGCATTATCTCACTGCACTTACTGCTCGCAATGGCAAAAATTTTTTGAATAATTAACGCACTATGCATTTCAGTTCACTGCAGATCTGCTCTAAATAACTAAGTTCAAAAGGAATAACTTATGAAGAAATTGCGGAGAAAAGATTTAGGATTTGCAATCAACTGTGAAATCACACTGTTCAAAAAACGAACACTGAATTAAAAACCTTAAACTCTATTCTTCCTTGATTTACATTCATTTTTTACTATTCATATCTTCTCTCTTCTCATAAAATTACATATTTTTTATGAAGCTCAGCTGTCAGAGTGTACTCACATTTATCTATTGAAGAATAATTTGTTTTTTCTAAAACAGTATTCTAAGTTATTTTTCAAAGGTCTAATCGTGAACATTCATTTCTTCACTTAGCACCGCTTTGTACTAATGAAAGTGCACCGGGAAATGTACATTTTACAACGAGACTTTAGTTTCTTCGAAGCATGCGCCTGAGAAACATACTATCAAGTCTCTGAAGTTTGTCTCGCTTGCTGCTGTGGGTGTATAAGCACAGAGATCTTGACCCAATAATGTCATATTCACACGACAAAAATGTATATTGAAGCAAATACTCAGCTATAAGTTCAGATTTGTAAACAAAGCCACAGAACGCCAACATTTCCTTAGACTCAAATTTCATCACAGTTGGAAAATAAATTTATTTCACATGCTGTTGTGAGATACGGCAGAGTCGAAGCAATTCTGTTGAAGAATACAAGAAGTTTTCGTGCCAATTTGATGGCAGTGCAACTTCAACAAGCAATCGCAGAATTTTATTGAAGCAGCTTGAGCGGTCTTTTGAGCGAAGCAGGAAGCTGGATTTACCCTGTCGGACCAGCTCGGCCTCGCGCTGGTATTAAAACCTGGTTCATTCGAGATCATCTCCAATGCTCCGTTGTGCTTCACAGAAGTTTCCTTCATCCTTGGCAGTTAGGAAACATGCGGGCATTGCGCAGCTCATGGAGGAGTTGTAAGAGCTTGTGCCTTCGCGGGGCCAAATATTTCGTTCGAACTACATCTATTTCGTCGAATTTAAGTGTCTATAAAGGTCAACTTTTATCTTCTACAACTTTGTATCATATCATTGTCAGTTCAAGAACGTACGGGCAATTCGTTGCTACGCTGTGGAGAAGTGTATACGTAACTAGGAACAAACATTGAATAAGACAGTATATAACATCGGAAAAGTCTTGCGTGTTTGTTGAGGTACAATTTAGTTCCAACCGATTTTTGTGATTTTAACTCTACCTACGGAATTGCGATGCGTAGCCATGCAACTTTCAAGGAGATTAAACAATAATATGGATTATTACACTCTGTAATATCACTGCTATGAAATAAATGTGGTTTCACTCTTGATTAGATGACATTGCTTCATTTAGGCAGTTTTTTTTAGAAGTAGATCAAGGAAATGTATCTTTTGTATTTTATTAAGGTTTAGTTGACAGTTATGTGTGTTTGTTAAAAGCAAATGTACTGTAAAATTACCTCCCAGAGTTTTCTCATTCAGCGATATACTTTGTTGGCATTACGGGCAAACATGAACATAATTGGGAATAATGCATTTGGAAAATTTAGTAATGATGGCTTGGCCGAGAGCAGTAGTTCTCATATTGCTTTGGAAATGATTTACGAGCAAATCTTGCCTTTTAAACGACTTGCCAAGGAGACATTTTTATTTAATAATTAGATGAAGGGTTGTAGAATTAATTTAAATGACAGTTTTATACAATAGTTTCGAACTGACTCTAGAAATGACATTTGTTCAAAATGACATCAAAAGGGCTTAGAACCATTTAACGGAAGCATTAAGTATATTTAAAATTTTCACTGTGTTTATGACTCAAGCGCAAAATATTTTTTTAATATGTGGTTTGAAATTGGACGTAATACGAAACAATTTAATCATCAACTTCATATTGCCTCTAAAAATTAAACCGACATTAAAAACATTGAACCAAATCGATTTAGAATCGAAACATGAAGACGAAAGACTTAACACAAATGACTGTGCGTAGGAGTATGAAGACCGAGTTGTGATATACGAGAAGAACTTTCCACTACATCTATAATGAACGAAAACAAGGGAGAGAGTTTGCCATGGAGTGTGCAGAGTAGAGAAGTCGAGGCACTAAACTGAATGGAAAGATTTACAAGTAGAGAGTGAGCCAGAAGTAATTGAACCATTCAATTTGAAAATAAAAGGATAATTATGAACGCTACGAAATTGAAACTTGTTTTATTCGAACGAATAACATTTTTATGGTTTATCAACACTGTGTTTAGCAACAGCAAGAGAAACGATGATATTGTTGGGAGAGTGCTTACCAAATCATTTGATTTCACGCTTAAAGGTAACATCCCTTGGCCTCCTTCAGATTTGTCCCCATGCGACTCATTCTTTGAGGGGCTACCTTAAGTCACGAGTTAATGTAACAAATCCAACAAATTTAGTAGAACTTATTCCCAATATCTATAATGAAATAGCTCAACTCTCCCC
Source organism: Platorchestia sp. MABIK (assembly GCA_014220935.1). Classification (NCBI taxonomy): domain Eukaryota; kingdom Metazoa; phylum Arthropoda; class Malacostraca; order Amphipoda; family Talitridae; genus Platorchestia; species Platorchestia sp. MABIK. The sequence goes on along the minus strand of JACJUY010001198.1, from coordinate 140,139 downwards.
TGATACACTAAGGAGCACCGTGGGAACGACCAAGAATAGAACCCTAATTTGTCAAAATAGCCGTGGCAGTCATTTAAACGAAGTTATATTCAAAACATAGTGTTGATAAATCATATAAGTCTTTTTCTTTCAAATAATACAAGTTTCAACTTCCTAGCGTTCATATAGCTTTCCTTTTATTAGAAAATTAGAAGGGTCAGTTACTTCTGACCCGCCCTGTATATGTTGGTTGCTCGACGCACACAAAATAAATTCAACTGAGTGGTCAAGGATGTGAGTTGAAGGAATAGCGGCTGAGATCACCAGGCAAAGAGCATAAGCTGGCCAGATAAATAACGCTTCACTACTAGAAGAGTAATTAAACTTGGTGTCACACAGATGGATCTTGCAGGTGAGAGGGGTTCTAAGGACGGGAATCCATATGAGTCCCTGTAGTTATGTATAGGAGCCCTTACTGCTGCAGGGAACGTGTTGCTAGAAGGAGGAACCTTGAAAGGCAAGCGAAGATGAAAGGAATAGCCGTCAGACAGCTCAAGTTTCTTACAGAAATCTCCGATGCAAATCGGCGATGCGGAATTCTCTACAACTCCCGTGTTCTGGCACGATTGATGTCTTGCATACAGAGCCAAGAGTTTTCTGAAGCTTTGGAATTTGCAGAAAAAATAATTACCCCATATATGATTTTAACATGATGCTTTGATTCTTAGAAATTATACACGCAGATATTTGTGAGTCAGTATAAGCAAAAATGGAATGCACAGAACCTGCGAATGTCACTGCACGAAAATATTTGGCATGCCTAATTCAATTCACAGAATTGCCCTGAGAACCAATTCTGAAACGTGACTTAGTGTGCCAACAAATTTTTTTTGCCCAAAACACTGATCTTACTAAGCAGAACTTTCAGACGAGTTTGCATTAATGGAACAAAGTAAACCGTTGTGGGAAATTAGGACTAAAGTTTCATTTTATGCATTCGATTAAAAAAAATGAAACAGTGCGTCAGTGAAACGGAAAATTTTAAAGGCTTTAAAACAATGAAAAATAGGCAATAAAAAGGGAATTTAAAATATAAATGATTAAAATAAACTATCATTTGGTGTACAGTAACCGAAATGAATTTTTTTTAAAATAATGTCCTCCAGGTGGCCTCCATTCTGCCGCTCACATTCATCAAGGCGGCCGTGGAAATTGTGCACGACATAGTCCATGACATGCGGGGCTCCTTAAAACGAAGGTGTCCCAGTGAAATCTTCCCACGAGCAATTCAGCTTTGAAACAGTATATTCGAGATGAGATTTCTGCGTATCCACTACCCAGTCTAACTTTTTCACCGCCTGCATGCATGTTTTTCGCGGCCAAAGTAATGAAATCGCTTGGGCTGCGAAAAACATGCATGATCCGGTGAAAAAGTTAGGCTGGATAAGCACGTTAAAAGATGTCATGAACAAATTCGGAATGAAGGCCACATAGAGGACATTATTTAAAAAAAAATTCATTTCGGTTATTGTACACGAAATGGTTGTTTTTGTTAATCATATATATTTCAACTTCCCTTTTTATTGCCTATTTTTCATTGTTTTAAAACCTTTAAAATTTTTCGTTTCACTGACGCACCCGGTAAATGAATACAGTCATAAATGTTCTGCAGTATAGTATATATGCGTCCATAAAAAGTTTTGCCTACAAAGACTTTCACGAATTCCTTCAATTTATAATACGTAAACACTTAGATATGACCATGGGAGACCGATCACGGAACACAGTTACCATTTCTGACGTTGGTTCAAATGCTATAGATGATCAGACCAGTAGATCGGCCAACATTTTTGACACAGCAACTCAGATATCGGTGACTATTTCACTGCTAGCTGACATACCCTATAATTTGTCCACATTTCACCCGAATCATCAATGTATTGTTACATGTCGTGATGACATCTAACGAAACTGACGACACAAAAGAAGAATGCCGCATCCTCTAGAGGCTGCAGTTGATGTGAGCGTTGCAAGCGTTGAGATTGACGAGAAAGTGATGAAAGAAGGATGAGAGAGCGACGAGGGATAGGGATGGGCGAGTGATGAAAGAGAAGGATGAGAGTCGATGAGGAAGTGATCCCGATCCAGAATCCGCCAGATGAAGTTTAAATACTGACAAACTATTTACGCGATTGCGAACGAAATAAAATAAAAATTTTGAAGAGCGACTTGCAAACCCTGCCAGCGCAGGTTCGCGCACCAGTCATAGGAGTATGTTTACTTCAGAGAGAAAGTTATTCATGAAGAGTTTGAAAGTGGCATAAATGAAACTAGATAGCAATCCCTGAAATACTGAAGAGTAGAACTAATGAAATGGAATTAACTAAATCAGAGATTACAGAAAATTCCTCACTGAATAAATGGAGAGCATAAAACATGAAACAGAGAAGACATCACTGAATGCAGAAATGCAATCCCAAAAACAGGAATGCGATCACTAAACACGGGAAAGCAATCACTGAAAACAGGAAAGCAATCACTGATAACAGGAAAGCAATCTCTGAACAGCCAGATGAAGAGCAATGAAGATGCACCAGCCGACATGGAGTTGCTCACACAACCTGCGCGAGAGTGGGAGTCAGTCAGCTTTTGAGCACAGAACAGGGACTGAATTGGCCCAAAAAAGCGACTTCACGTTGAAAGTATTATGAAATAAAATCTCGCTAAATTACACAAAAGGAATGTTCTATCTAATTTTTCATTGTACGTGAAAAGTACGTTGGATGTCTTATGTTGTTTTATGCAAGAAATTATTGGTTGGAAAACTTACATAGGGAATCACATCACGCTGGAAATCTCTGTTAATGAAATCATCAGAAACTTACTGGAAAATCATATTTATGTTTAATTACTCACTGTGCGTGGAACATATTACCTTCAGCAATGCACGATTATGAAAATCTCTCGCTTTTGGGGCGAAAGCGATGGCAGGAACGACACTCCATCGGAGGTCAGTTGCTTGGACTTTCACAAAACGCCCGGTCGGATGATCGGGTGGAACACAATCCCTGTGGCAATCATGGCGATAGAATCTTCCTACGGCAATCTCAGGATGAAATCTGACCAAGTGAGATCAGCTGTGAGCTTTGCAGGCGATAGCAAAGAACTACATCTCGGTCTACTGGAAAGTTTTACATAGCCATTATAACTTACTGTCGTTTCAACAGCTCATGGAGCTCTTTATGATTACTTCTGATAACTTATTGTCTGTTTAAGAACTCTTATAGCTTCTTATAACGATTTGATGTTACTTACTTTCGTATTCAGAACTACTGTAGCTCTTTAGAAGGATTCATTTTTACTTTGTTTTAAGAACATGAAATTTCTATGGAGGATTTCATGTCGCTTACTTTTCTATTAAAAACTCTTGACGCCATTTAAAAGGATTTCTTGTTACTTATTTTTTATCATGAGCTCTTGAAGCTCCTTTAAACGGTTTCTTGTCACTTATTTGTATGCTAAAAACTCATGTAGCGTTAATAAACAATTCTTGTTACTTGTCTTATTAAAAATTCTTGCAGCTCTGTGGGGGATTTTTGTAATTAATTGTTGTATGAAGAGCTCTTGAAGCTCTTAAATGAGGGTTTCTTGTAACTCGTTGTTGTGTTAAAAATTCCTGTAGCTCATTCTGAGATTTCTTGTAACTTATTTTTGTATGAAGGGCTCATGTTGTCCTTATGATGATTTCTTGTTACACATTGTCGTATTAAGAATTCTTGCAGCCTTTGTGCGAATTCCTTTTGATGTGCTAGAATGCTTTTTTTTCTGGTGATATTAAAGGAGTTGTAATTATTCCTAATATTAGGAATAGTACTTTGTGCCATTATGGTATCCGCTAAGCCAATTCTTCTCTCAGTATTACTCTCTTGTCTCACTATTAAGTAATGCTGAAATAAGAATGTAACGCACTATATGTGCTTCCTGTAGAATTTATTTCTGTAGTATTTTGATATGATCAATAAAGAGGATACGTTACTTTAGATTTGGATGTTAGGATAAGCCTGTTATTGCTCGTTTAAAAAAAATTCGTTTGAAAGTTTAACTTAAAAGATAGGGTGAAAATTTAGACCTAGGTGGTTGTTGTACCTTAGATTTAAGCAGGTTAAGGTAGAGCAGTGTTGGATGGGGTTATACTGGGATGGTATCGGTTGTTAGTAAAATAATGGATTAAGTTATAAAATTTCGAAATTCTTCACTTACAAGGAATTTGCACTGGAGAAAAAACATAAGTTGAAGAAAACATCTTGAGATGTTGTGTTTCTTCCTTCTGCGAAAAACATTCGATACCTCTGGGGGGGGCTAGCTAAATACTCCGCAGTAAATAATTTCACTGTGGATTACAGAGCATGCAACATTTCTCGGTCTCTCAATCTCACAAATATCTTGGTTTTAAGTCATCGTTTAAGATGTGAAACACCTGTACAAGAATGTTAATCTTCAATTGTCAGGCATATAGTGATTAGTGTAAGAAAACAGGCCACAGTACTATTTACAGTGGAATTTGTTGTTTAGTTTGTTGCTTGAACAAGATAAAAGGTGCTGAGCAGGGATGTCTTCGAATTTCCTACCATATGTACGTAAGTTCAACACGAGCGAGCCATTTCGGGTAGCCCCGAAAGCGTTTGTTCTCGAGTCCAACGCTCTGGAAGCATTGAAACCATCGACTCAATGAGGAGAGGCTCTTGAATTTGCATCTGCCTGACACGGGGGGTGTAGATGCAAGACGCTCGCATGCTTACGCGCATCGCTAATAAACTTAGTATTCCAGTCCTGAATCATGAAATTTATTAGAGTTGTTACCTATGTTACTGTGTGACGCGTTGACTTGTCATCCTTTGAATTTCATCTGTGTGGAATTCATCATAAGATATTCTGGGATGATTCCACACATCCAGCATCGACTAGCAGCGTCATCAATTTCTGCAATAATTAGTTAATTTCTCTGAGTTATGCGAGTACCGCTATTCTGCTTCTCACTTATTTTTTCAATTTCCGTGCACAATTTAAGCGCTGCTATTGTGCTTCTCCTTCAAGTTCCTTTCCAGGCATCGAGTCTGGCAATTAGATTTTCTATAAGCTTTAAATTAAATGATAATTTCATTCGTTATATTCACTCGTTTATTGAAAAAGAAATGGATTTAAAATTACACGTACTTATATATGACGGTTGAAATGTAGGTCAATCGTTTCACTTACCGTAAAAATTAATAAAGAAATTTTTTAGAATAGAATACCAAAACGGAATACCTTGAAAGTTAATTTAATGAAGCGACTGCTGGCAACACATCAAAATGAAGAGAAGCGCCTCAGTGAAAGCATCGGAAACCCGAAAATAAAAAATTGTTACGACGATGATTAATCATATTATTGTGCGCAAAAAATCATATGAGTAATATTCCTAACAACTGGGGAGCCAGCGATGAGATTGCTGCCTCAAAGGCTTCCTGAAAACAGATTCGTAATTATAACCAAAAATCTTGGTGTTTGCGCTTGTTTATCTTCGAACGAAAATCGTGACAATTACAATAGTATTTTTGTTATTGATGTCCTTAATTATGATTTCAGTAACATCTTACTTTTATTGCCTATGGTCGACTATGATGCGAACAATAGCGTGTTTCAGTGTAACGTACGCAGCGTACATTACTATCATCAGCCTTGAGGCTTCTAAAATTCTTATTTTGTAGAAATGAAAAAGTCGATGGCGTTTTGAATTCTTCCCATGTTGAAGAAATAATCAGGCTTTGGGCTTGTGATAGGGGCGACGAATTTCAGGATCGTGCTTTCAAACTTTCTGCGGCAATTTTTTTCTTCATAAATGACCGATTCATCGATTGGAAGGTGTAGTTTTAGGGTACGATATTCAATGGTTTTTAAAATAAATTTTAAAAAGTAAGGCAATTTTTTGTATTATTACGCCACATTTTCAGTAGTTGGAGCACACACCTAAACAAGTAATTGCACTCTTTTTAAACGCCCCGAAGTGTTAAGAGCCAAGCAAGTACACTAATAACCCAGGTCACAATATAAGAGTTTTGTAATTTGTAACGTCCAAGAAAAGGTTGATCGAAGATACACTATGCACCTTCACGCATTGATTTTCGTTATTCGATTGATAAAAAGAAAGAGAAAACGCACAAAAATATTGAAGTCTTCAACGCATTGACGTTGGAAACCACTCTCTACCGTCAATCACTCTGAACATCTGTAAAAAAAATCTGATGTACTCGATTTTGAAAAATTCAGGAACCGTTTCTGAAATTATAGAGAGTGTAAAGAATAGATAACTAGAAACGAAATGTTCTTAACACCGATGTAAATACTATTTGCAGAGAAAAAGTGGACTGCAAATCAAAGAAACTATTTCAGTGATTCACAAATAGTACAGCTTCTGCAAATATTGAGGGTTTCAATTTTTAAATCCGTTTATAAGTTGTTTAAGCTTTTAATTCTTGAGTGTTATCAACATTCAATAACAATTGCTCAAAAATATGATTCTTTTCCTAACCTTCAGAGAAAAAAGAACCATTTTTGTCTCTTGTAAAATCCAATCTATCTACATGAATAAATAAAATTTTGACATTGCTAATGGCCATTTTTACTCCTCTTTTTTGGCTTATTCAGATACATTTTTTTCAAACAAGTTCAAACGAAAGTTTAATACGTTTGTGAAAAGAACATACTAAAACTGGCTCAAGGGTTGTTGTCGGAGCAAACATCGTCTAAGCTTTCAAGTAGATTTCGAAATCATGGAGGTTCAAAATTAGTGTATGGTACATCCCAAACGTTTATATTATGTGCAGCTTGTGTTTAACTGCCCCAATTTTGAAAGCGACTTCAATGAAGAAAACAATTGAATTAGATCCAGTATTCGTCGATTTTAGCTGGGCGCCATTAATTCAATTAATCCATAATAAAAAATTATTTGAGGTGATCAACATTGTGGGCAGAGAGTACAGCTTGAAATTGTTAATCGAATTAAAGCAATAAAATGAATGAATCATACAGGGATACCACAATAAGTTAAGATGTTACAACAATAAGTTAAAGCAATACACCTTAGTGACTTATCTTTACCTTGCGATTTTTATCGCTCCTATTATTCGAGTGATCGTCTATTTAACTCGGTAACGAGAAAAAACTTGCCCGTCAATCAAAGTGAACCGAAGAAAATCAATCGCCCTCAATAAATGCGGTAAAATTTAACAAATCTCCATGAATTGGTAATCAATTCATTTAACCTCAGCACTCCAGACGAGGTCAAAAGCCCTTGAAATTAGAGACAAATTAATTGGTGTTGATCTTTCTTATGTTCAAGAATATATGTACATCTATATCGATTAGCTCCATATAAAATTGTTGTTTCAGCAGCTCATGTAGCTCTTTATGATTATTTCTTTTAACTTGTTGTCTTGATAATAGTAAATTAACTAATGGTGTTGACCTTATGTTCGAGAATATACCTCCATATGAAAAAGTTAAATTAATCTGTTTTCGATCAAACAATGAATACGTACAAGTTCCTTAAAATAAATGGCATCATCTTAGAATATAAAACCCTCATCACATGTGTTCCTACCCGCGAATAATTTCTCATGGTTTCTTTTTTAACTAAATGTGAATAATAACAACCTGAGTAGAAGCATAAATGTAAAAATTTAAACATGAAGCCCTGTGTAGTTTCCCCTCGGAGAGTGAAATTCAGAATTAATGCCTTCGTATGACAGTTGGAAAAGAATTTCGCCGCTCTGCTTTTGTTGCGAGTTATAATTAGCCATAATTTTGTTCTATTGAATGTTAGAAGAGTCCGAGGAATCAGCCATTTTTGGTCATCAGTTATCCATTAAGCAGCGCTGAGGCCATTACAGCTTCTAAATCAGCATTAGTCCCCAGAGATTTATTGTGGTCTATTCTCCAGGGAACTGTGCTCTGGAATTTACGATTAAAATTCTCGAGAGACGCTCTGGGATAAGATAATGATGAAGCCCATCATTCGTATTTGCAACGAGTAGCTCATGTTCTCAAATTGTTTTGCTTCGTTTGAATTCTATACGACTGATAATTTTCTCAGAATCTATGAAGCTTATTCAAAATTCAATGCTCAGTTGATCTAGTGTTCTTTGATACAGTGACAGTAAATTGAAGACTTCAAGGAAAGAGTATAAAGAATAATCCGGAGATGCGCCTAGATTTTATTGGCCGAATAGAATCACTCAAACCCTGATTTTGCTGCATTAAATAATTTTTGAACACACAAGTTTGATCATGCCTAATTTTAAGCGTTGAAAATAGGGAAAACAAAGGGAAAAATTCACAAGAACTCGCAAGTCGGGGGACTTGAAAGCTGTTTTTAATACGAGTCGAAGAACATATTTCCACGTTCAGCTGTCGCTGTAGATGTTAAATTAACCTGAGAAAAACGTTACAAAAATATTTGATTGTTTCATTTCGAAGTTGACATGCAGAAACTCTGACGCTTCAGCCAAGTGAGAACACCAAGCCAAGTGAGAACAATGACGTCCATGTTATGGTGAGTCAATTTTTAGCGGGCTGCGATACAATCAGTCTTATTTTGCAGGCGAGTGACTGCTATTTTAGCTTTCATTGTAGATGTAAATGAATTTCGCTAATATAGTAATTGAAGAAAGGATGGAAAAAACAAATTGTCGTAGTGAAAGTAATTAATAATAATATTTAGCATTGTAGAAGAAGTAAATGAATGTCGCTTATAGTAGGAATCAAAGGAAAGATGGAGAATAATAAAAATAATCCTCATTGTGACTTGAAGGTTGCCGGCCTGCAGTTTTCTCAATTGAAAGGAACCAAAACCAACCTTACCAAACCAACTCCATTTTAATCAAGCCTAACCTAGCCTAAACTTACCTGAACAAATCATCAGAGTTTTAACACTGAACAAATCGCTTATAGCTATTGATTTCACTTCATGGCACATGTGCGGACAGCCTCCATAGCTAAATTTTGGCACTGAATTATTGTGGGGCATCCGCCCCTCAATGGCAAACTGCGCGAGATGCAGTCCTTAAACAAGAAATTTTGGCTTATCAAATGTCTTAAATAGCAGATTAGGAGATTAACCGATGCCAAAAGTAACATTCAGTGGAAGTTACGTGATCAGATGACATTCACAGTTAAATATTCTGATGAACCTAGAGTAGAGGTAACGGGAGGAGATGCACTTTGCGATCAAACCTTATTAGCCACGAATCAGGTTCAAAATGAAAATTACATCGTATTATACGCTCTGTACGTGTGACCCATAGCTACAATTCAGACCAATCTCTTTTTCGTTTCTCATTGTCAATTGTAAATCTTTCATGACGTATAAAGCACTTTTAATCGTTCTCAAACGAGGTTGAGAATCTTCAATTTTATTTGTTCACTCCCTCGCGTCCCAATTTTCATTGATCAAACTTCAAATAAAAAATGTAATTCCCCCATCGCTCACATCTCAGTAACCGGGCTGCTTGTTCCTGGTACTTTTTGTCGGTTCTGGCAAACAGAGTCAGAAAAAAACAAAACTTCAGAGCCACAAACTTGAGAAAGATGTGGACCCGAAAAAATTAAAAGAAGCCGGCCGAATTTGCGACAGTTATGGCAGGAAAAGAAATGAGCAAAATGTTATAAGGACGGCCGTGGTAGAAAAGAAATAATGCTTAGTCTGGCGTGCGATGAGAATAGCAACTACGTATGAAAGCTGTGCTGCCACCACGAGAGTGTGCTTCCTATTGCACTAAAAGACCTCTGTTGAGAGCAATAACTAAGGTTTGATTGTAGCTCAGTCCTAACATTGCTCATCTTTACAGCCCGGACAATGTCCCTGTTCAGTCTAGCCGCAGAATCGCTTAGTGCTCTCAACTCCTTGACGTTTTAGTAGCTCTCATTAAAGAAAGAGAAGCAGTCGAATAACAGTTGGGACACGCAGAAAGAATGTATAAATCACGGGTTTGGATACTTTTTATTCGACAGCGATGAATGGGCCTGTAAGTAGATATTTTCCAAGCAAATTGCTCACTCGAACGTTCGTGACAGATTTGTGTCACTATAACCTTGTTGCACTAAAAGCCACACCCATTTGTGTATAACTGTCAACAAGCAACCACTTAAATATTGTATTATTTACCCTACAATTCCTTTGACAAATCTTCAAAAATATATGATTTAAAATGACCAACCATGTGCTGATCTAGCTGAACTTATAAAATTAAATGAATTTGTTTTGTCAACAAGTTCTTGGGGGAAATCTTCTTCTAAAACTTTAAGAGCATGTGTTTACTTTGGTTTCGTGTGAGACTGAGTCCCAAAATCCAGATTTACTCGGTCAAATCGGCGGCTTTAAGAAGCCGATAATACGGGAAGTTTGATTTGCTGTGTGGCGCTCTCCTGCGGGGCTTGGAAATAGTGGCAGGCTTTAAGCTGAGAGCTGGATTGTCGAGTGTTTTTCTGGATCCCAGAAGGCCTTTTTAGAATACGAAGTAGCGGCAGCGCGTAAGCAAGCTTTGCTGTGGGCTTTATTGACGTGTCCCAAAGCAAGCTGATTTTCTTCTTTATGTATGCCACTCACAACTCAGCGCACACACTCATGTGGAATTTATGTCTTTTTTTACAAGACTGTCATGACTGAGTCCTACCAAAGAGTCTTTGAGGTGATTCGTATTCTAGTTCGTCTCTGTGTCAAATAGAGTCTGATTTTTAAGCATGCGTGTGAAATATTCACTCAGCCAAAGAGTGAACGAAGCGTCTGCGTTTTTTTCAAATGTTGTAAAAAAGTTTTTCTTGGTAGCCGCTGCTCGGTTCGCAAAACTTGAACAATGCTTGGAAGTGGGGCGCTAAGTAAATCTTCCAAAATAGAGAAAACAGGAGCAATTTGCATAATCACAATGCAGTAGTCCTCGATCAATAAGGGTGAGCACCGACCATCTATGCGAGGCTACGTCTTTCAGGAGAGGGAACTTCAATAAAGCCGCTCTTTTTGATTTACGAGTTCATTAGGAAGCCCGTAGTGAGCTCGGCCCTGTGCATTGCTCATGCCTAACTGAAGACACAAAAAATCGAGGAAATTTTCGCCGAAACGCCGGCATTGGTCGTAGGAATTGAAGGTAGTGGAACTGTGAACTGAAGCGTTGAGTTCGCTGAAATGATATCTTCTTGTGAATTGGATTCGTATTGGCGCTCATTTGTGCAAATGATGGTTTTTCTTTTGAAAGGAATATTATCACACAAAACCATGGAGTGATACATGAAATATTTCTTCCTGGTTTCATGACAGAAAATTTGAGCTTGGCGCGATATATTGTCCTAAAAAACTGCCGTAAAAAAAGTTAGGCACACATGAGCATTTTCCATCTGCCCATGAATCCTAGCTCCGTACAAAGGAAAGGACTTCACATACCCTCCACTATCAAACTCAGAGTATGCCATCTAGGAAGCAACAAATGAAATTAGAATACTAACCTAAATGCTGGCACGACGTTTCACCTACTTGCACCATCTGGGGAGCCGGAGAATCCACAAATGAATATTATAAAAGAACTAATGCACACGACCCCCAAAAATACCGGATTCGATGATGTTCGAAAAGTAAATGAATCATGTAATCAGTTCGTATCACAGATACGGTCATTAACCACAATTAAGCTTGATTCCAACGGGGGCTCAAATAACAGTCTCTTCATTTGACATATAAATTTTAACATTCCCATTATGAAAATGCTCAAGAGCGTGACGGAAAGCAAACAAGCATCTGTGCATTGTTTTCTAGTGGATTAGTCTATCCGTGTCGTCAAATGAGACTCAAAAATTAGGGAAAGTCACCTACGATCTTCCATTTTGAGTATCTTAGAAAATTAAGAAGTGAATGTGAATTTGTTAATCAGTTTTGTTCTTGAACACTCGTTCCCTTCATTCAATGTTTTCAATAACTTCAGGCCTAATTGTAGACCTAGAAACATAGCAATGGCGTCATACCACTACTCATAACAATGGCGACGAAAAATTGAATTGACGTAAATGAGGAGCTCTGCGTAATTTTTATCAAAACCTTTGTGATAATGTGGGTGAGTTATCAAAAATTGTTCATGCCGTAAGTATGGAAAGCCTTCATGTACATGCTTATCGGGTCTATTTGTTGTTTATTTTCTAATTTGTGTGTCCATTTAAGGGCACGGTTCGAGTCAACTTTCGGATAATGGTAGGTTTTTGGTTTATAAACTCATCTTCTAAAGAGTTTTCTTGCGCATCCAACGATATAATTGGCTATCAAGTACGCCCATTGGTTCGTCTCCTAGACGGAGTAGAAGACGCGCACTAGCGGGACCTTGTGGGTGCCAATGGATGGGTGACCTACCTCTTCCCTCCTTATTCCGAGTCAGTTTTGAGTGTTCCTCTACGGGAATAGAAAGCGAGTTCATTCATGGCCTTGCTTGAAATGTTTTCGTACTCAAACGAAACATTCTATTATTACTCAATGAAAAATTATAATGGTGTAATTGAATGTTTGCTGCTGAGTCATCAGCTAATTAGCTTGCTGTGTAAACATGTAATCGTCTCCCAGAGTTTCGAAGCTACAGGAATGACAAACATATCAATCGAAAGGGCTTAAAAAGAGCTACAAAGCAATAGAGTTGATTTAAAAAAATTAGTGTGTAACGAAGAAAAAATCATTTAAAAAAACGCTGTTCTGAAACTTGCATTTATTGGCTTTTGATATGGATCCTTCCCCACAGTCCTGAAGGTACAGAACTGCGGATAAGACTCAGTTCAAAACTAGGAAAGAAAGAAAAAACAAATTTTTGAAAAATTGCTCTCATGAAAACTTACCTTCTTGACTTGTGAAATGCTTCTTCTCCCACAGTTTTGAAGGTACAAAGATGGCAAGCATATCAATCAATAGCGATCAAACAGATTTAGAGATCTGGTGCAAAAGTTTTTTCTAATTTCAATTCATGTTGAAAATCATGAGCAAAATAATTCGAAAAAGCGGAAAAAGAGGTCGGTTTTTGGGGAAAAAACTCTCAAAATTTAAAAAATAAAATTATCGAAAAACTTTTGCACGGGATCTCTAGACAAGACAATTAACTATCTATAAAATATTTTCCAAGTTCTGTAAGTTCAAAATTGTAGGAGAAGACGGATTTTCCGCACCACATATTTTTTCATGTTTTTCAAACAAAATCATATTTTTAATAGGTACGAAAAACACAGAAGTAAAAACAAATAGTCCTTACATTTTACATTTATGGTAAATGCCTCAGAAAAATTCATCAAGAACTTACAGAAATTTTTTACCCCGAACTGTCCCCTTAAAGGAAGGAAATGCAGTAGGGACAAGAAGGAACGAAGCTTTTGCCCTGGTAGACTTCAGCGTGAATGTTCAATTTTGAGCGTTTTCATGGTGGTTTTATGTTATACTTCTTGGTTTTATGTTAAGTAGGATCTACACGAAAGGGAATATGGTCTTAAGAAGCTCTATATTATGTATGTAACTCATTTGATATAGTGATAAAATGAGAACCCTAACCTCCTGAAAATGCAGGAAAATGCACGAGTCCAATACTTCTTAAATAATCTAATCTCTTGACTGAAATCGCACAGGAAAAATACTACTGCGTATTTTTCAAATCCTAGTCAGCTCCGTTTCATGGGACATTAACGATAAATTGAAACTAAATTTCTTCCCTTCTATTCGTCATATCTGACACGAAATACCCGACCTCAACTGTGTCACGATTCTTATGAACAGGCCTGGAGGTGCAGGAGTTATTGCATCCTACCACCAATTCGACTCGCATTACACCAGCTTACTCCTCAGTTATAGTTAGCACCAGATGTTGCAGCCTTTGTAGAACCCTACGTCAGTTGTGATGATACTATCTATCAGATATGTAAGGTCTCATGTTGTCTTCTTCTCTTCTTTCTCTTTCGGAAATCTTCCCTTTCAGTCTCTTCCCACGCTTAGGTTTCATTTTTAGCTGTTGAGAAGACCTTATCTTGGCCTGCTGTTTTATACGTTCAACTCCATCTTGTGAAGCACTCCGATGTCTCTACTCGTCACGTGATCGCGAGCCTTTATATATGATGTTTCGTTTTTGACAGATTCCCTCGCCCCTGTCTTTGTCTTTTTGTTACTATTCTTCTCTCGGTAGGAGATTCCGTCCTTGGGTTAAGTGATGAGTATATGCACCATGTGATACGTAGGTAGATGCAAAGAATCTTTGTAGAATCAATTCCATATGTAAAACATTTCCTGCACGAGTGGGCTAATTGAAAAGTGTATGACGTCAGGACTTGTCGTTGCCGGCATTTCTGACGGGACGAGAGCATCAACTGATTGAAATCAAGTGAACTGATCTACATTTTTCCACCGTCCTCGTCAAAAGTAAGTTTTGTGTATCTATCTTCACTACCAGCTTTGGAGATATGTGGGTAATGTTTTCTTTATTTCAAGGAAACTGTTGCCATGTTACACAAAAGAAGGGCATTTTCCCACCTCTGGGGGCAAAAACAATGAAAGTAGGAGAAAAATATTGACATTTGTTCTATTTGTGACTCGCTTGATGTCTTTATCCCCAATCACGCTCTGTAAAGTGGATACCTGAGGATTACAAAATGAATCCACGACTTTTGTTCTTAAGTTACAATTTATCTTTGCTGATTGCGTAAGATATCCTAACTTAATTAAAAAAGTGTATACACACTGAAACAGTTTATTTGAAAACAGTCTTCGTAATTGAAAAACAACTGTAATTAGAGCATGTCTTTCAACCGCTATACTCTTTTGTGTAGCATTAGAATTTTGAAAGATCTCAAAATAGGATGGTAAATACTTTCCTCTGTTAATGCCGCTTCCTGGTGCGTTTGTAAATAGAATTACAGAATTGCAAAACATCAGACGAATTATCATCGAAGTGTTTGTCTTCGACTTTTCAATGACAACAACGAATTTTGAGCATTTTGCTTTCTTCCTTGCAAATTTGTTTCCTAACCTGTGCACAGAGTTACAAAATTTTGTACTGTGTTGGAGGCGAGACATGAAGGTGGTCTTTATGAAGCGCTTTTTACTCCTATGTGGGAATTAGCTCTTAACCCACAAAAATCCACACTGTCGTCTTTCAAAAACTTCCTATAGTTCAGTAACTCAACACGAACCATACCAGTTCTATAGTCGTTCAGAGCACATTTGAGCGTGGCGAGGTGCCCATGCAGTCAAGCGATCTCGCGTCACTCATAGAGTACTGAGCGAACGTTGTGTTGAGAATGTCACGTAGTCGCTGCTATGGTGCAATCATTGACTTGATGGGTCTCATAGCTTCCTATTATGTTTTAAATGCTTTTCGACAAATTAATTTTTTTAATGTTAGTGGCCTCGAATTATGAAAGTCACTATTATATAAAGTTTGTTATTCAAGAATGTGTTGTATATTGGATTTTTCGAGGAAAATCATGCCGACTCACATGGTACATCTCCTCACCGCATTTCTGAACAAATGCTTCCCAGGAAAAAAAATATCACTGATGATTTTCTTACTTCAATGATTGGTGACTCAATATGTTTGATGACTTATTTCTCTGTCATAAATTTGAACCAAGCTGATCTTGTTGGGTGTAAGTGGCTGCTGTACAGAACCCTCAGAAAACTGTCCATACGCGTGCTCGATCATTATTTGTGCACGAATTTTCCCGAGCGTTAACATTTTACGCTAATTCTCACATGGATTGGGCGACATTGCATTATTGTGCAGGTTAGGTCAAGCATGTATTATAGAATGAAATAATCTAAGAATTATGCGGCAAATTCTCAGGAATCCATGAACAATTCACTTAGATACTTAATTAAATCACTATTCAGTGTACGATGTTCATTATGAATTTAAGAGAAACTGCGTGATGTTGAAAATTTTACGTGAATAAAACTTTGAAGAAAAGCAAATAATGCCACTTGATATTTCACCATCACATTAGCTAGGAAGTCAGTCGACGTGAATTTTACTCAGTTCATGAAGGAGAGGGGATACTATCATATTCTCTCATTCTCAAGCGATTGAGTGCGAGTCTCGCCAAAGATGTACTGCGATTTAAAAGGACGCCCGGTTGCATTAGTCGTGAGGCACTTATGCGATGCTAAGCAGTCCTGAACATCCCTCTGCATGCGGCACCCCACCAGCCGCACACTCGCTCGCCTCAGGGATCGATCAAAGATCGTTCTGCTCCTTTGTGTGGCAGCGCAATTTCAATTTCCTAATTCGAAAAAAAGTCAAAGAGCATCGTGCAAAATTTTCATTTACAAGTATCAATAATGTACAGCAAGGGGTAATGATGCTTTTGTGTGAATTTGGCATTGGTTTCACGTAACTGCAAAGAACTTTGTGAATTATTTATTTGAAGAAGTCGTTCACTTGAAAGCTACAAGCAATGCCGCATCAAAACTCATGAAGTGAAACTGAACGCTTAACTACTTAGAAAAATATTTGGAAGATCATTTCAAACGAACACATCAATAAATTTTTAAAAATTCGAATAATTCAGTTAAACGGGATGTTAAATTTTACTACGAATAATGAACGAATGTAAAAAACAATAGACGCAAATCAATCAGTTTGGTAATTATACACCATTCTGCACACAAACAGAAAGAATTTTGTTCTATATTTTCTAATGGTTGGTTTCTACCTTACGTTATGCGAATCTAATCGCATACTAATTCCGTTGGTTCTTTGGATAAGAATGGAGAGTTAAAAACTATTTGAATAATATCTGGAGGACTGCAAGAAACGTTAACATATAAATAACTTAATGCACGCCCCTTAAAGGAAAAAGAGGCCTTAAAAAAATCTTAAAGCAGTGACCGTAGAGTGAGAATAAATTTGAAGCAATAGGAATACCTTCTGTCAAATGATAAGCTGGCGATATCTAGAAATAGCTTGATAACTATAAATAGTTTATTTTTTTGGAATAGCAACTTAGTGATAGTAGGGCTTGCAACGAAAAGAAATCCTATTTTTAATCATCACTAAGGACATCTCCAGCCTAATGCTTAACCATGATTAGTTCGGTAACTTTGCTTGGGTGGAAAATTGTTCTGATATTTCATTTCTGCGTGTTTAAACGACGGTCAAAATCAGAGACGTGAATTCAAAGTGAGAAACATGATGATCTGTTTTAATAAGCAACCACGAGTCAGACAGAGACATCACATTCTTGCTTGGCGTTTTTTCGGCAAATTTTGTATTTTTAAGTGAGCTTTAAATTAATGACAACAAAGCGCTTTCTGAGGAGAAGTTGGTGTCCATGAGCGCGTCGCTGAGAATCACATGTCTCATTGAATTCAGTTTTAATGCAGTAATGGAAACAGTAGATAAATTTATTTTATGTGATATGATGTAAATTGCCTGTTATTCATTGCTCGAATGCTATTCAATTAAACTCCCGGTGCGATCAGGACACTTCTACAGGGACGATTCCTGGAACTTATTCTCGAATGAAACGCAGCACAAGTTCACTTCAGAAGACAAAACGCTTACATGGAAATTTAAAAGTAAGACGACTAGTTGATTGTAAGCAGACTTTGAAAGTGTTAGTGATTAAATTTCCTAGTATATGGAAGGAAGTCAAACAGAAATAATTTCATGATATAGAAGTTTTATTTTTCAAACGGTTAGAAATATGAGGATGATGTCCGTTGGATTCTAAAAACAACGTTCTTTCCATTAAAACAGGTTGAAGAACCGCTCCATGTTTTTACGGAAAAGTGTCCCAGTGGTGGCTGAATTACACACGCAGAATACAAAATTTTCAAGATGGATTTAAAAACAACAGCCGCAGTTAAAATCGAATAGTTTTGCGCATGCCAGCTTGACGTAGCGTACAGTGTTGGGAGGCGTTGCTGAACACGCATTCGCAGAGCGTGATGATCGTTGTAGCAAGATCTAATCTTGTAAGAATCCTCTATCCCCTATCCAGTTTGTAGAGTCAGATGAAGAAAACTAAAGAACTCGTTTATTGAACTCTACATTATCAAGTAAATGTGGGAGAAAAACGGCGGCACAGAGTATTTTACTATTCAGTACGGTACATTGTACAATGCTAGAGAAAGGGAGGGAGAACATCAGCAACTGTCCCCTCATGTAATCTCCGGAGGGCATACCGATGTAACACAGGGGGATGAGACCACAAGGAAGTACTAATCATGGGATTGAGCTCAGATTCTCAAAGCAATTCTGCGAAGTCTAGGTTTTAGAATTCTGCCTACTACAGTCGTTAATTGTTGCTGTTAGACTTAAGGGCTTGAATACTTGATATATCTCTCGCAATTTTATGGGGAAATTATCCCCTAAGTAGGTATGAAGAACTTTAGTACTCCTAATTGCTCTGTCAGGTGCATTAGGGATCAAGCTATAGTAACATTTCTAAGCGACTGCGGGAGGTAAAAAACAACATTGGTATCCAAGGATGCTTTATTCTAATTCTAGCCTGATACATATCACCTTGCACATTGATTTTTCAAATGTCTCATAATTAACAGGGCGCATGACGCTCTCCCCTGGTCAAGACCGGTACACATTTCAGACACCTGGGTAGAGTGGGGTATTGTGGTTCGAATTATTCTCTTTTACCCAACGGAGAAAATCGCCACCCAGCGCCGGGATTCGAACCCTCGATGCCTTCACGGAAGGGTAAGTCCTTAAACCACACGGCTATGACGAGCACAGCTGTGGCTGTTTGAAGTGGCTGTTCAGGGGGCATTTCATGACATACTTTCAGCATTAGCGACCCTACCTGAACTAAGGTTACGTGCTGCGCGGTGATCAGTCGTGTATACTCGTATAACGTCTGGAGTGACGGATTGCAGTGCTTGTAGTTCTGCACGCCAGAGTGGGCATGCAGAGTGGGCATCCTGGGCTGTGTGCCTGTGCAGATTTTCAAGATTGAAGCTGCTGATGCTCTACACTTTACCCAACAGATTTCAATACGTGTCTTACTTTACTCACCTGATCATTTACTTACCAATCAATAACTTGCCTACTTACATGCTCACTCTATTAACTTATTCGCTTGCTCTAGCTGTGTGAATGAGAGTGTGGTTGTGAAATTACTCAAACATAGTACTAATTACTAGTCGCCTATCGTTTACAAGCTGATAATTTTAATTATTGATCTTAATTCCATTTCCTTGCTGCCGTTATTGCCTGGAGCGACACTTGAAGATAGCTTACCGGCTATCATATCGTCTCTGGGTATTTTTTATTGTTCATCTCGTACCTTACTTAATCTCGTCTACTTGAAGTACTTTCTGCTCCGAGTGAGTATATCTCAAATTCTTTCCTTATATAATCATCAAGACCTAAAGTGATCTATACACACTGAGGAATACTTAACTCAGGTCAGCTTTAAGGTTGCGGTGAATGGTATAAGAATGGTATTGTTGCCGACACTGATTAGAGCTGGAATATATGCGCCGTTCCTTGCTCCCGTTGTTGAAAGACCCCGTTTTTGTTATTTTTTTTACAGCATCCGCAGCTGTGTTGGCGGCGTGGGGCTCCACCGCCCAAGAGCGTGGCGTTGGCTTCTTGGTTCCATTCTGGGCGCCAGTTTTGGTGGTGCACTTTCTCAAGACCTTGATTCCATTCTTAACTGCGGTCCTGTGATGTAGTTTTTCTTAAAATCTTAATCAGCCCCTTCTTTTTGCCAGATTCCTCAATCAGTTTATCAAAACAACTAAAAAACTGGCGAAGTACACACATAGGGGGTGTGAATGAAGCACCTGAATGAAGATGTTGAGACAATTTCCTTTTTTATATAAGTGCTGTCATCAGAGTGCCTGAGAGTTGGCATTTTATATCACAAACATCATCTCAATTGAAAGTAGACTGACTTGATGACTGTAAACAGACTCTGAAAGTCTTAGTGAGTGAATTTCCCAGCATGGAAACAAGTCAAACAGAAATTTGTTCCTGATATAGAAGTTTTATGAGTCAAACGGTTAGAAATATGAAGATATGAATTCTTAAAAAAAACTGTTTTTTCCAATACAACAAGTTGAAGAATCGCTCCATGTTAAAACAAGTCTCAGTCAAAATGCATAATGAAAGCTTTTCAAATGGGAAGCCTTTATCATAAGAAGTTAACAGTGTTGAACAAAACGTTTTCACTGTTCCTGTTTTAGAGCTCGTAAGTAATTGAACTGTACGAGAAAAGGGTTAATTTCTTGTTGATTGCGCAAGGAAAAGTGGGGTATGTTGGGTTAATGAGTCACTCAAGAATTAGTTTGTAATGTGCAGTTCACTTTCAGTAGCCACTCTGTCAGCTAATATAAGAAATTCTAACGCCCAAGTCTCGAGCGTTCACAAAGGAAAGAACCAGTAATTCACGCCAGGGATGAAGAGAGAAAAATGATTGAGTTGGTTCTTCTCAGGTGAGAACCGAACGAATGCCGGTATACAGTTTTTACGAAAAACTTAGTGAATGTTGGAGAGTAAGGCCCACTATAAGCATTATAAGTTTAAATCTACTTCATTAATTTTAGTTCATATTTTCCCAGGCTATTTGTTTGTTTTTCATTTTGGCTTTTCTATCTGCAATTTTCCAAAAGACATCAATATACTAACTACTAGTAATGAGCAACAACTGTGTAAGTTTCTTACCAAAATTTAGGAGCTTAAAAGTTTTCTTCTTCCATAATTCAAGCAGAAATTTCCATGGTCAGCTTCATTTCTTCTAAAAAAAGAGTAGAACGTGACTAAGCAGCCAGCTATAGGGCTGCGAGTTGAAATTCCAGCTTCCATAAGGCAAAAATTTACTTTCACTTTAATTTTGAGGAAGATTTTCACGGATTGCTCATTTCTTTATTGAGCCGCGAAACGTGACCAAGCGGTCAGTTGTAGCGGTCGTTGTTTCCATGGAGCCGCTGCTTTAAAATCCTAAACCGAGATCTCAGCCACGGCCGCTATTCACATGAGGGGCGAGAAGCCTCCTCAATCACGCGAGCTACTCTGTAGGCATCGGCTGGGGTGACGTGTCATTGTGTTGCTGTCTCCCGCACGTAATGGTCTCGAAGGGCTGCAAAAGAACACAAACGTAGCGTAAAGAGAAGCCTATTACCAACAACAAGTTGTTGTTTTAACGCTTGTAGAGTGGCATAATTCTCAGATTTGTGAAAGAGAAATGGTGTGTACGTGTACTGAAAAATGAGTTCTTTTAAATTGAGGCTGTTGAAGAAGCAATGAAAGATATGAAAAAAGTCACAACGAATTTTGAATTAAAAATCGTAGCGTTTCAGAATCGGCTATTGTTAATTCATACGATCATTGACCAGCGTGCCATCAATGAAGGAAACACTGAATTGGATTGCTCAAATAATAAGGAGGAAAATTGCTTTGAGAGGAAAATATCCACGCAAAATATGTGGCTGGTTCTACATACATAGAGACGTATGCACGGACAAGTAAACTCTACACTGCTATTGATACGTTATTCAATTCTCGTTCGCTGTGGAATATCACGATTCATTTTCAAAGAACATGGTATTTTTTATATCAGGGTTTTGGATATAGCATTTACTTCGGAGCGAAGCTGCTTCCATTTCTTCAATTGTTCATTCAATTGCACTCCTTTTCATTCAATATTTGACTTCATCGATTTTAGGTGATTTTGTCGAGTGTATGTAGTTTCTCAATTTTAAATTTTTGAATTTTTACAATCCTTCAATGAATATTAAATCCGTTGCATTCCACATTTCTGGTCATAAGGGCAGAAATAGTTAAATCTGCTATCGTGTTATTTGATGAGAAACTGAAAATTAAAAAAAGTTGAAGTATCGTCGAAATATGTCGTCCCGTTGGTTGT
Source organism: Platorchestia sp. MABIK (assembly GCA_014220935.1). Lineage (NCBI taxonomy): Eukaryota > Metazoa > Arthropoda > Malacostraca > Amphipoda > Talitridae > Platorchestia > Platorchestia sp. MABIK. The sequence goes on along the minus strand of JACJUY010001198.1, from coordinate 118,242 downwards.
CATAGCCGGAAAATACATTAAAAGGAAATTCATCAAAGACAATGAACAGTGGGTCATAAACAGTAAGAGATAATGAACAGTGCGTGCCAGTGTTCTACTAGCGCTCTTCATAAGCCTTATTCGTGAAAAAAATATCACAGAAAGTCATTGTACTTGATACCTATTATTGAGGTTCATTACTAAAGAAAGGACTACAGTGCCAGAGCTGTGTACTATGTGACTCGTTAGTAGGAGAATTAAACACTTCTACGTACCTCAAATGGTGCTCAACAATACCAATGTTGTGTTTTTGCTGCGCAAAACTGCTGCTCTTTATTTTGATGTTCGTCAATAGAAATGACAAAGTGATTTGTGGCACTTTTTTTTGCTCATCTATTTTGAGTCGAACATGCTTGTTCATTAGCTTGCGGTAAATTGTGTTGAATTTTAAAACAGATCCGAAGTTGTGCTCTAATTAGTTTGTTTCAACCACTAAATTCTGTAAATAAAATCACAATTTTTTGGCAAGAATTTTAAAGGGCTGTTCAGTTTTTTGAGTTTTTCATTGAAAAGGTTGGATTAATGCATATCATCTATATATGCAATGCAAAATCAATATTGTAACTACTTAGGCAGCATTCATATCTGAGAAATTTTCCGCAAACTTTACACATTTCTCAGCTAACATCACGAAATACACTAATTTACCATGTGAAATTTCAACTGCTCATATCAGACTTATTCCAACGTCCACAATCGTGGCAGTTCTGCTTGAAAGAACAAAGGCTTTGCATTGAGTGCGCTCAGCGACAAGCAGACCACTTCTTTCCTTCGCATCACCTGTCTTGAAATGCACAGAAAATCCTTTTTACTTCCCTGTTCCGGACAACCCAAGCCCTTTTGCCGCCACGACCTGGCCCGATTGCTGAGGCAGTTGTCAGAGACATGCATTGGTTTTCTGCACATAAAGACGCGGGAACATTTACGCAAAGCAGGACGTGTGTTTCCCACAACACAAAAGCTTTAGTTGGGAGTGCTCTGAAGAACGTCATCGTCACCGTCCCACCAGTCTGATATATCAGACTTTTGATCACTAAATAAATGGGAGAATGAGTTTCGGATGCACACGACCAAAAATTCCAAGCACAACTAAGCTTCAGAGTAAATTAGTCTTGTACACATTGTAAATGTCGGAAATTTATTGATGAAATGTGAAATTCGTTGTCCAATTACAGTTAAAAGGCATAATTTATGTTCAGTTGAGCTGGTAGAATGCTTGACAAATTTAATTGTTGATTGGAAACACAACGTTTGCGATGATTGTGTTCGAATGGGTGGATAATTAATCTCCAAATAACACGCTTGCTTGCAAGTGAAATCTGAAAGCACTTTATAGCATGGTTTGAAATTCGGAGTCTTGCGAAAGAGTATTTCTAGTTAAACTTCTCGTTGAATTCTACATACTTGATTTCAACTACATTTTTTGCAAATGAGATTTGCTGTAGCAAAGCATTTTACGTCACCTGTGTAAAATATTTCATTTGTTCTGGCAAGTAAAAGTTACAGAAAAGATGTTGTCCTGAGGTGCAGCTGGACATCAGAAAATAAAGGGAGTCCCACATAAATGACTGAAAACTTCTCTTTGCTACTCTGCTGGCCAAGAGCACCAGCAACTGCTTTGTTGACGATGAATGTTCATTCCACTTTCAAAAGTTCCTTAAAATACGTACGTAACTTCTCTTTGGAAGCCACAATCTAACGAATGTTGTGTAAGTACTTTTCAGTTATCAGAGTTACCATCAATGGTTCAGAAAAGCTATTACTCAAAACTTCGATCTTATTTATTTTGGTTTCCAACAATAATTATCAGAATCATTGTGCGCATCATTGATTACTGTCACAACATCGTTCGGTAGTTCGAGCTCAGATGCCAACAGAAGCTTGTAGAAATAATTTCACATGAAATACGAAAAGCTTCGAAGTAAATGATTCTAAGGAAAATTAACAAAGTATGGTGAACCATCACTGTTAATAAATTTTATTCCTCCGATCACTGGGAAATTATTACTTGGGCCGTCGGAACTTTCACTAGCTGTCCGGAGCCGATTAATTAAGCCATGATTATTGCAGCATCTGTGGGGCCTCCTCCTTCTCAGCCGCTGCTCATCAAGATGATGATGCTTCTAGTAGTGAGGTAGATATACGAGCTGTCCCCGAGATTATTGCATTTCCGAGATTTAAGAAGTGATTTCATTAGCCCTAACCACCCATACGTTGCTTCATGCCATCAATGCTCATTTCATCTCTCGCTGATGAACATAGGAGAGAGTAGATACGTTATGACGACTTGTACACGTCAATAAAATAAGGGAATTGACAACAGTAAACGTGGAATTAATTTCATAATAATTATTTTAAAATTAAAACAAGCAAGCATTTTTTATCCTTTTGAGTCTGAACTAAAACCTGATGAACCTGAATTAAACGTGTTCATGAGGCGTAGAAACGGGATTCTACTTTTAGTACTGCTATAAGAAGCAATTTTAAACTCGGAAATACGCTGGTGCACGAGCTTGTTATATTGCTTGATGTAAATCAAATGTTACAAATCAAAACTCTCGGGACGAATATGTTCCCAGTTTTCTTTCATCTCAAAAAGTAAATATTCGCTCGAGTTTTTTGCTGAATGGATGCGAAAATCTGAAAAGTCAACGATCTTGATTTTGAATAGACAGAGCGAAACTCAATTTAGACTAATAAATATCCTCCATAGAGAAAAAGGGTTCATGTAACATAAAATTTTAAAAATATTTCATGAGTGCATTTATGTCATTTTCCATTTACATGCAGTAGAGTAAAGGAATATTCGTACGCATAAAATTGTTAAACTTTTGTTCCTTCTTCTTAAAGAAAGTGAGCGGTAAAAAAATTTGGAACGCTACTGTATGAGATAGCAATTTTTCAAAACATGTAAAATTAATAAATCATTATTAGTATGAGAAAGATTATTATCATTTATTCTTTTCAAAGGATGAATGAAGTACTCATACAAGAAAAATTCCATATTTTCAAACTCTACATTGTTGAAAGATTTTAAAACACAATATTCTAGGAAATTCCAATGAAATTATCATAACTAAAATCAACTTGAAAATCATAACATGAACATTTCGCGATCGCGAATTAGACAAGAAGTTTCCAACCACAGCAAGAGGAAAGAAATTGAACCATTCATGAAAAGAAGTAGTTGCTGCTTTCTGGAAAGATGGAAAGAGTTATAAGAAGACCTGTCGTAACTTTAATGTTCCTTTTGCTACAGTTAGTTCGTTCACTGCATGATTTAAAAGACGCAGCAAAGTTGAAAATCAAATTTGAATGGGTGCCCCAAGGAAGATTTCTCAGAGATTATCATGAAAATTATGAACCAGATTCAACTAAATCCAAGTGATACTCATCCTGAGCTGCAGAATAAGTTGCGTTTATCACAGATCATTACAACCAAAGGATCAACACTAATAAGCAATGTAATTCACAGAAACAGTACGAAGTCACGAACCACGAGGTAACCTCAGCTCCTATTGAAACGAAAAAGAGATGCAAGGTTGAAATGTGTTGGAAAACATAACGATGTGGAAAATTTGGATTAGGATGTAGTAATGTGGGCAGATGAAACTAAAATTGAGACATTGGTCCCAATTATCAGAACAACGTGAGTAGGGAAGATGGTGATGCCTACTCGCCAAGGAACACCGTACCTACTGCCAATTTTGGTGATTTTAGCATCATAACTTATAGCTATGCTATTTATCTGCGATAGGTGTCCGTATAATAGCAGTAATATGTAGATGAAAAAAGTGAATGCCAAAAAATATGTAAAGCCGTAAAAAAACTTGCAGCCTTATGTTGAGGGTCTCGAGCTACCTCCTGATTGAATTTTCCAGCAAGATTTTCCAACAAGATCCCAAACATACTGCATAATCTATGAAGAAGGGGTTTGCTGACATCTTGCAATGACAGCAGTGTCCAAGTCAGTCTCCGAATTTGAATCTAATCGAGAACTCTTTGGCAATATTTGAAATTTCAAATCCACAAAAAAGCACCAAGAAATATCAAGAATCTGAACACACTATGCTACGAAGAATGGAACAAAATACTTACTGATGTTTGCAAATCAGAACTACAAGAAAAGATTGATCACTGTAAAATCAATAATGTTGACACTAAAAGGTGTTAAATGAGATAAAATACATTTTCTGCTGTGTAAGAATACTTTTTTCAGAGTTAAAATGACTAAATGGTCTTTGTTTTCGTTTCCTTACTTTATCTGCATGTACCAGAGACGTGCATTCTTTCACAGTATTTGAATGAAATTTTCTGTTCAGTTATGACTTTTAAATATAAATAAAATATAAATTTTCATCTGGACGAATATTTTGTATCCCCACTGCATATAGGAATATGCTACGCAGTATACTTGAGTGCTGTAGTACACAAATGATCTCCGAATAATTGGAGTAATAGATACACACATTCACCAAAATACAGAGTATCTCTAACTTGTACTTTCAACTTTAAATATTCGAAAATCTATGTTCTCACATGGATAAATTGAACAGGAAATTGTATTTAATCAATAATTACTTTGAACTTAAAACGTTGATGGTGAAACCGTTTTTTTTTTGGCCTGAAAAGAGAGTACTCTTAACGCAAGTTTTCTGGAAGTTTTCTTAGGCATGAAACTCAATTTGCAGGGCCAGGTCGAGCCCTCGATTTTCGAGAGCGACGCCTCGAGAAGGACGGTCCCATTTTACCCGAATTTCAGAGTATTTTTTCGTGGATGACACAAACTTTGTTAAAACGAGCATTAAAAGAGATCTGACTCTTGAGTTCCAATTTAATATCAAGAGTGCTAACTTCTTAAATAGCAGGAAACTTACTTCAAAGTTGTCCACGGGATCAAAGAGGAACAAAGCGGTTCTGCAAGCCATTCAATGTTGCTCTCCCGACGAAAATGTGATTTAATGAATGTGAAAGTAACTGGAATAATGTTGTTAAAAATGTTTGCTGCCTTGGAAATTGAGAGGCCAGATGTTTCACAACAATAGATAATGTAAATTAAAATATATTTGAAAATGATCAGCAAGAATAATTGAAAAATACTGAGAATGATCAGCATGAAGACTTCGGCAAAGTCATCAATTGATGCAATAATGGAAGCACTAATAGTATTAAATACAGCAACGCCAAGCAGTACGGTAAATATTTATCACGATAAATGTTTCAAATCTGCAGCGACATGGACACGGTGACCCAAGTGCAGTTCAAGTCTGATTGTAGTCAAGAAAACCGAGCTCAATGTCATCCAAATTTGTAGTATTCTTATAGACAAACGGCAACCACGTCAGAAGCCGAAGCAAACTACATATATAAGGGCCTCACCAATTCGCTGACTGAGGCTGAAATGCTAGCAACTTTTTGAAATGCATTTCACTCATCACGTGCTTCATATGAAATTATAGGTCTCTGTTTTTCCCGTGCAGTTACATTCTATAGCAGCGAAATATTTAGGCGTAGTTATATATTTCCCAATACTCAAGTCTACGTTCCTATAGTGTCCATTCTTACAAGCCTGTGTTGCCATGCTGTGTTCGCCCATCCCGTAATTTTGCACGGCCTCGACACGTCCTGGTTATCATTAGCGTATCATTTTGGCTTGATGTATTCTCTCTGGTCTATTTCTTCATTTTAAATGCAGACTTTTCACCATTTTTTTGGAATGTAGTCTGCTAGTATTGAAGGTGCACTTTTAATTCGCTTTGAATACGGATTCGTTACTAAAGAATTATTTGTGCTCGCGTTGCATTCTCAAGAATGGAGCAGAATTTTTACATCCACCCTAAGTACTTGTGAAGCTTTTGTACATTTTTCCCTAGGAAATCTAAAGGAAAGAAGGGAATAGGATATTCTTCCCTCGTAAAGGACAATGCTCCAAAAATGTTCCCCCTAATACATATTTAGAATCTATGGTAGAAAGCTGTGAAATTTTAACACTGTAAATTATACTTCCAGGTTGTTGAAAAATGGAGCACTTTAATGAAAAAAATGCTTTTTCAGATAGACTTCTCGATTTATGTAAAAACTTTGATTAAAAAATAATGCCTTTTAGATTTACTAGTTTTCAAAAGTTAAATTAATATTATATTATTCAATGTAAATTATATCTAGAACGCACCTCTTCTGTCGGTTATGTCATCTTAAACTGTCGAAAAAATTGACAGGAATCAATTGCGAAAATCGCTGCTCATCTCCAGATTGGTAACTCAAGTCTTCACTTCTGTGTGTTATTTTGATCACCAAGCAATTGATACCAAAAAAAACTTAGCTATAGCCCGTGAAAAAGTTGAATAGGCTGCAATTAACAAACATTGCACCTTTATTATAAACAATCAAAACAACTATGAAAAAATAATTATAACAAGTAGGATATTAACGTAAACTTTAGTTATTCGAAAATTGCAGCTGTGGCTACTCCGTTCTTTCTTTTTCATAAGCAGATGGGCTCTTTTCACATGCTTCTGCCCTAACTCCATTCCTCGTTTCCGTTAATGAAACGTGAGCGTGGGATTGGCTTCAGATATGGAATTTACGCCTCTGAGTGCATGTAAGAATTTAGCACAAGTCTCACTGAATATTGTTGTCATGTTGAAGAGTATTGATTTAACATATTGATCGCTTTCTGTTATCAATGGGAAATATAATGAATGATTTAGGATTTTACTTGGACACGTTGGTGATCGTTTTTGGAGTAATCCGTAATTTCTGTTAAAATAACGAGCACTGTGTTCACTGAACACTGAAAACTCGCTAAAAAACATGTTCTAATATTCATCACTTCATTTCATGCATGAATTTTCAACATGGGGAACACACACAGGAGTTGAAATGAACAAAATGATTGTAAAAAACAAACTCAATTTCAGATAGTACCCAGTACCTTCCACTCATAGAAGCCCAAGGCTTCTATTTCACTCATTTACTCTTTCAAACAGGAAGAGGGAACGACGGAAAGTTTCGCGTTAAGTGTTAAGTAAATCAAAATATTCGATCTCTTAGCGTCTCAAGTAGTTTGCATAATGCGTCCAAATCTTGAATCCAATAACCATAACCTTGCCACGCTTGAGTGAGCCAAGCTTTTCTTCGACGGATCCTGGAATGACAAAACTATCGCTTCAAAAATAGCCTGAGCTGAAACTTCACACTCCGATTCACACACGGTTGTGTCCTTTCAGTTGTTGAATTCCCTACTCATCTTCAGAAGCGAAGCCTTATAGGGTACTAAAACAGTTCGTATTTCATTATATTTCTCAGCTTAAGTAACCAAGTTTGGAGACTACGATCATTTCTAGAGTTGAAGTTTCCTCCTTGAGACGCTTTCCATGTATTTCGGCAAGAGGCTCATGTTCAGGAGTTGCGCACAGTTTCGTGTTCACAACAATCTTAGCGGATCAAAGTGGGTCTCCTCGGCAGCTGTATACGACTTTCCAAAACTCGGCTCGACCCATTTATCGTTTTCCTGAAGTTTAGGGCGGTTCTCTCCTCAAGTTTCTTTTATGAGAGCAATATTAAAACGCAAGATGAGCTATAATAAACTGCTTATCAAGGCTGATAACAGTTATGTGTTAGCGGGCTAATAGTTGGTTTATATTATAGAAGCACGCGAATTTTCACAGAAGGATTATTTGGCAGAGTGAAAGGATGCGCGTTTCCGACTTAATGCTTCCAATACACAAAAACGCTTTGACTTTCATTCGAAACGAATGGATTTCAATCAGTGTTTGAGAATCAGAATGACTGACTATATATTACAGTTAGAAAATCGCGTTAAAGCTATCAAAAATTCCTCGTTTTATTCCTCTATTTTATAAACTAAATTTTATTTGCTAAAAGTAGTTTTTCTTATAAAAACACATTGTCCTTGTAATGGAAAAAAATTTAGCATTGTTCAAACCCCTTTAGACTGAGTTTAACATAGCTCCAAGTCTTCCCAAACTTCAATTCAGCAGACGAGACAAGAAAATTTCATTTATATGCACGAACTCGAGACAAAAAGCAGCATCTGCAGCGAGTACGCGTAGAGAAGTGTTTTAATCTTCATTTTCGAAAGTCCCCGCAAGTCGAGGTCATTTTTAATAATGCGGTAGTCATTATTTTTGCTGAACGCTGATTACCCCGGCCATGTCTGCAGCGTGCATTTCTTGTGAGCGCGAGCATGTCTGGAGGTAATGGATGCGGTCTCGGGGCGAGTTGCATCGCTGGATGGCCCTTCGTCACAGGGCAAATACAAGAAGTTTTTCTTTACTCAGAAACTTTCCATCTAGTTCTATGACAACTGGGGGTTCGCCATTGTCCCGAATTGTGGCAGGGAATCAGTCAAAGAATGTAACATAACGTATTAGATAATTGCAGGTCAAGCTGCTGTGACTTTTTCAAATTTATTTGATGCGCAGTTAACGTGCTTTGTGTACAAGGAAGCGCTTTGGGCGAGGCCTCTTGGGTCTGTGGCCACATTTGGTGCATAAGTAAAGCAGGCAGGCACAAGAGCGTAAACCTTTAGCCGTAAGAGGCTTGAAAAGCAGACTCACAGCATCACTTCCAGCATCACTTGGCTTGCAGCACGTAGCCGGCAGCATTTCCAAGTTAGCAGCACCTGCCTTGTAGCAGCACCTGACCTTCAGCATGATGTGGCCTCCAATGTGCACATGATGTGACCTCCAATGTGCACATGATGTGACCTCCAATGAACACATGATATGACCTCCGATGTGCACATGATATGACCTCCAATGTGCACATGATGTGACCTCCAATGAACACATGATATGACCTCCGATGTGCACATGATGTGGCCTCCAATGTACACATGATGTGGCCTCCAATGTGCACATGATGTGACCTCCAAGATGCACATGATGTGACATGATGTATGACTAACAGCACGCGATGTTCACCATCTCGTGACGTACCAGCAGCAGCGCTTAATGGAGACTCTACAGTCTACACCGAACTCCTTCTCGTACCATGAAGCTCGTCAACTCCGGCAAGAAATAATACTGTGCATAATACAAGCGTTCTTGAAAAATTTGAATGTCAATCACACCATAATCGTGATTGGTTTATAAGGAAATACTGGACAACTTGTGTTTGTTTGATTGAGTGAGAGCTTCAAAATAAAATAGCAACATGACTGCATCTTAAAACTGACTACGGACAGCTGTGGCTACTGACAGCTGTGGCTACTGACAGCTGAGGTGAAAGGCTACGTACTTTAACTGGAGGAAATATAATATGTTACGAATGCTTAGGATCTTTTATTCCTATCATGAATATTTATTTGTGGCTTTGCCTTCAAACTGAAGTATTTGACTACAAATGAGTTCTCTCGCAGAACTGAAACTTCTGGCACCAGTCAAGACTAAAATTGATCTTGCCAGCTAGGCTCTGAAATGGATGCTGTTTGACAAGAAATAAAATCCGAAACATCTGGAACGCTTGCCTGGTTCTGATGTCTGACAAGGAATGAAATCCTGGACGTCTGGAACGCTTGCCACGTTCTGATGTCTGACAAGGAATGAAATCCTGGAAGTCTGGAACGCTTGCTACGTTCGGATGTCTGACAAGGAATGAAATCCTGGACATCTGGAACGCTTGCCAAGTTCTGATTTCTGACAAGAAATGAAATCCTGGACATCTGGAACGCTTGTCACGTTCTGATATATGACAAGGAATGAAATTCTGGACGTCTGGAACGCTTGCCACGTTCTGATGTCTGACAAGGAATGAAATCCTGGAAGTCTGGAACGCTTGCCACGTTCGGATGTCTGACAAGGAATGAAATCCTGGACATCTGGAACGCTTGCCACGTTCTGATGTCTGACAAAAAATGAAATCCTGGACATCTGGAACGCTTGCCACGTTCTGATATTTGACAAGGAATGAAATTCAGGACGTCTGGAACGCTTGCCACGTTCTGATATTTGACAAGGAATGAAATTCAGGACTTCTGGAACGCTTGCCCCGTCCGCAGCAGTGGTTTCTAGTCTACTGCGGATCTCTGGAATTGGTGGCGGATATTGATTTTTAAACACTCGAATTTTCTCAGCAATTTTGTAACACATTAACTTCAGGACTAATTTGCCTCCATTATACTTACACTTAAGCCTCAGATTCCAAAGAGCACACGTATTTCTTCTTATAACACAGTCATAGGACAATCATAGATAATAGAAAAATTTTTTTTTGATGTTCAGGTTCTAACGTATTGAAAAGCATCATTTTTTCAGTAGTGCATAAAAATTATTTCGTTTTTATTGTTTAATTGAATTACAGATCTGTAACAAATACCTACATATTAAGTCATATTTTTCAGTTTTGTCTAACCGTATCCGTTTTGAAGAAATGGATGCGCTCGAAAACATGGATCAAATAATGCAAGCAGCCACTCAAGATTTGTCTGTCGGGTCTCCGAAAGGCCACGATATCGCACTCTTGCTGGAAAATTTAATTACTTTGCAGCACTGCAGGACCATCTCTCGTTCTGGAGGTTGTTTGTCCGCCAGCCATGTAAAAACAAGAAGACTTCAGAATGGAACAGCTCTGGCGCTCGGGCCGAGACTGAAAAACTGTGCCTCAGTTTTTTTGAAATCAAATCAAAAATTATTGTTGAGTGAATGCAAAATGTTTTAAATTATCGCTCGAGTTTAAAATTCTGTTACTAACTTTCTGTGGAACAATATGTTTCTCTATTTTGCACTTCTCTTTAAAAACTTGAAAACAGTCTAAAAACGGCTTAAATTGAGGGAGTCAAAATCGAAAGAAGGAAAATAGGAAACAGTGAACGTCAAACGTTTAACAATCCCACGTTGTTCATAGTATTGTTCGTACGCAAAATCAATATGCTTTGATTTGTGTTTTCTCAGTTGCAAGAACGTACATTAACGTGTTAAAGACGTCAAGATAAATCACGACTGTGAGCTAAATTGTTTTTATTTTAAGTCACACGAATGCTAAAACAGCGTTCACAACACTAATCATTATTCATTTATCCAAGAAACTAAGAAGGATAAACATAACAAGGAGTAATGAAAACGTCTATGTGAAAATTACCCGAAAGTTAAACTCCATATTTTAGAGAGTTACACGCGTGTTAAAAAAATCGTTTGTAACACGTATCAACGCTCACCTATTCATAATGCTAAATTCTAAAGAATCTCACGTGTAGCATTAAAAAGATCCAGAAGTAAAACATGTCCAGTATAAATCTCTAAATTTAATAATTGAAAATGTGAGTCAACTTTCCCTTAGACCGTTAGAGTCTATCGAAGTATTTTTACATGGGCGAATAAATACTGAGTAGAATAGAAAAGTACCTTACATGGAAAAATACGAGAATTGCTTCGAAAACTACGTTTATTGGTTCAATTTTGAAGCAGAGATCCTATAAAGTTTTGTCCTTTCGTGATTGGTATCCTGATTTATTTTTGCTAACTTTCTAAGAAATTTTGCAAATTAGATTTCTATGAATGCTGTGAAAGTACTGTTCGTAACGTCAGTTATTTAAGAAGTATTTTGTGAAGTATAAGTATTAAAAATGAAACAAAGATAGCATATTGAAAAAATTCGCTCCAAAATGTGTATAAAAATAACAATGCATAAATTAATTTCTACAATTTTATTTAGCCATTCCATAGTTTATTATTTTCGCGAAGTAAATGTAGCTCAAGCTTCTTTATAACGTCACACTGATACTGTTCTCCATGACCTCTAAATTGATGACAACAGGGATATGCAGATATTAGACTGCCTACCAAGAAAACTTCTGTAACTCCATGACGTTTAAATTGTAAAATCGGAGCTGTAAAGCTGCAGTTGAATGGTCAGTGTTTCAGAGCACGTCTCTTGAAATACGATGTGCAAAGCTGGAGTTTGAGAGTCATATAGTTACGTGATCAAACGTTTCTGCACACATCTCATGAATTACGATGTGCATCATCGAAGTTTCAGAGTCAGAGTCTCGTGATGACTGTTTCAGAGTGCGTCCGGTGCCTGGAATCAGAATAGCAAAATTGGAGCCGCAAGTTATAACTGAGGAGTCTGAATTGTGTGGTCTTATGCGGGGAGTTCTGCAGTTCTAGAGTTTAAGTTTCACTGTTGTAAATTGCAAATTTCTAGCTTAAGAAATTAAACGAGCCAAGTTATGGGAGTTGGAGAAGAAATGAGGAGTTTCGATTGCCATCTTCAGCAACACTTAATTGAAAGTGAATGAAGACTGTAATAATTTTTTTTCTTTTGCTGCCTCTGGAGTCGACTTCGACATCGACATGAAATGAACTTGAATCTTTTAAACTAGTGAGACAAATATAAGCCTCATAAGACCGATCTGATTTCAGTGTGCTCATAATGGAGTTATGTACATTGATTATAAGTCTAGGACACCATAAGTTTTAATTCAGCGTATCAATTGTAAATCCTAAGCAATAATAAACGTTCAGACTTCATTAAACGAATACCAGTTACCTGACTCTTCTACTGGGGGCCCCAATAACTGACCCATGAAAAGGGACAAAGTCTTCTTCTTGTCCGAGAACGCACCTGCAACTGAAGGCAGATGCTCCCAGAATAATCACGACCCCCGGCAATGAGGCAATTAAAAGTTCACAAAAACTCTTCCTGAGGGCGAGTCTCGGAAGTTCTTTTTGCTTGGCTCTAGTTACTCGGCCACCTGCCGCAACAACTTTTAAAGGACTCGTATACATACAAATAGAAGAACTGTTGTTCTGAGTAGACAACTTCTGAGAACTTGCAGCCTCAAAGGCATGAAGGTAGTTCTTCGAAGTTCATCCAAATGAGATTCCTTCTTTTGCTCCATGAACTCGAACTTCCATGCGAAGAGCACGACCCAATCTGATTATTCTGAAGTCCGTGCTTTTAAAGAATCCTGAACTGGAATTGAGTTGTGACAAGTGCTGCTCTTCGCACAAAGTCCTTGTCATTCTCCCAGTGGTCAGTAAATTGTACGTTATGTGTCGAGAAAAAACTGACGAATTTTCAACTGAAGTGAAAGAAAAAATTGGAATGTTTTTATGATGACTCTTCTCACTAACATTAAATAACGATGGCAAGATCTTCTCCGGAGTTCAAATAATTAAGGGTTTTCTTAAACTTTCCTCCAAACGAACAAGACACGTAAAGTTGTCCCATTAGGCTAACAAGCAGGATGAGGTACACTCTTCATGTAAGTCTCCGATCAAGAAGATGAACAGAGAGTCTCATAATCATGTTTTGTGCAGGTAAATCGACATCATTTTTATGAGACAGCAAAGTTATTTGTAATAAGACGTCAACCAGACACTCAAGCGAATACGGTAGCGTAATAAAAGCGTAAACCAAACAAATATCAGGCTCGAATTGGTTTCCGCTAACACAGTTATCACATTAACGTCTTTTTGGGATTTTATGCTTCACTCAGTTTCATATTTTAGGGCTACTTGGCTGACCAAATTTTGTCTTTCAATATGGCTGTGGCTGTAGAGCAATCTTTCGAGAGCAGCATTTGCATCGCTTGCAGAGCCAACAGGGCATTCCGTTTTTTAGCATTCAGTTTGTCGCTTTGTATGAGCCCCGAAGACGCATTATTTGCATCAGAAAAGATACAAAACACCAATCGTCGCGCGTAGTAACATTGATCTGCTACTAAAGCCTCTCGCTTCTTTCGCCAATTCCGATTCTTTCAACTACGATTCGAAGACGATAGCATTAGTTTACTCTCACCTTGTTTATGAAAATGCAGCGTTCCTCTGTCTGTATTTCAGTCGAACTTTATGTTTGTTGGCGTGGTTGAAACCTTCTCTAGGAATCTATTTTCTTTCTGTTCTACAAAATAAAAATGAATAGCTTATCTGCTACTGAGCCATAGAAAATTATTTTCTTGAAAAATTAAGGTGCTACAATGATTTTTGTTTGATGCTTTATACTAGAATTTAATCACCAGATTATATAATAATATAATAATTAATCACACTAACAGAAAAAATACATTGAATACTGACCGTATGAAACAATTTAGAAAAAGCAAAACGAAGCTTCATTTTACTGATAAAATTCGAATAGCAGCAACATCTAAGAATATCTTTTCCTAGATGCTGAACGTTTTCACTGCACAGGTAAGAGCAAAGAAGAGTTTTATATGAAATGAAAAGTTTCCAGCCTCACCTCATTATGTCTTAACCTGCAAAAAATATAGTACATAAACTAAACGAATTTTCAAGGTAAATTTACGAATATTCGAATTGAACCACAAATAAAAAATGATACCGAATGAAACACCGAATAAATTCCCTTTTTAGTTACTACGAAAACCAGTGAAATATATGTGACTTGATGTGTAAAGGATTACAGAGAAATAAAACTAAAGTATGAAACGGTCAAAGGTGCAGATTGCGCTTCTACACATAATTCAACACACGCAGTTTTTATACAACGTAAAAAACATCATTATCGGAAATTACCAACCAGGATTTAGTTGTGACCACACTATATTCTAACAATCACTATTAGTATAAAATTTGAATAATATTTAAACCTTACAGTTACGATTCGCTAAAAATCAGAAAACCCGTGCATCCAAGTGCAGACTAAATGACCAGAAAAGACGCTCTTTTGCTCGAGAAGTTCTTGAGAAAGCGCAAAATTAGAAATGGCTTCCAGCAGACCATACAGTATATACACAGCTCTCCCACCGTCCGGCTTTACGTGTCATATAAAGGCTAGGATTCGCCATGATTCTAGAAAACCCAGGACTTTTGTCCAGCCTAAGACTTGGTAGTAGGAACAATATGAAAGCGAGCGAAGCGTTTCTGTGTGATCTTCCGTAGAAAGAAAGAAGTAAGGGCGTGCAGAAGTAGAAAATAGAGCGGCTGGTGCAAGATTCATCGAATAGGGCGATGAAGATCCAAGGAAGAATATTAGGCTTGACGCAGCTCGATGGTCAGGGGAAGAGTGCATGTGCCTCGAATGCATTTTTTATGAGAGGAGAATGTTGCATTATTTTTTCAAGGTGTTTTCGAAGTGGGGGCGCTCAAAAGAGGTTGATCTTTTATTTCAAAATTTTAGGAGCTGAAATATGGGGCCAAGTTAGTGAGACGATTTGGGAAAAATTTGCATTTGAAGTCCACAAGAATGGTGTGATAAAATTGATCTAAGATAGCACTACTGAAATTAATGCTTTAAATTATAACCTATCATTCAACCAGTTATTAGATGGTCTAATTGAAGAAAACTAGATGAATTTTAATGCAAATGTGAAACAAATTTTTGCATTTGTTTGGTAGTCGATCCATCGCGTTGAAAAATTAACTAACAGGCATTAAGTGAGCTTTGAAATATGTTTAAGTTCAAGGTTATGAAAAAGTTTTCAACGAAGATAAATGTGTTTACTTCCCTTTAATATTCACATTTAAATGCAAAAGAAAAATAGAAACCTATGAAATTATTTCTATCTGCTTTCTATCTCTTCGATTAATTCCAAGTTACTTCGCACTTTCACTCAAATATTTAGTTTTTAAAATACGATAGCGAGAAAATATGGCTTAAACTTATTTTCATTTCAATAGAAAAATATCGATACCGTTTCAACACGTACATAGAACTGTTCCAACCGTACTTTTAGTATCATTTAACTATTGAGATATGCAGGCGAGATTTGTGACTGAAGATGTTCAGAGTTTGATAGTATCAGTCTCTGGAAAATAGCAGAAGTCTAACAATTCCATCTTAAATTTTAATATATGCTATCAGGCACGAGGCGCGCAAGTAATGCTGTGGCAATCACAATTTTCATCCTGCATAATTTACCTCAAAGCCCCAATACTTCATAAATCGTATTAATTCACTAGGTAACCTTCAGAATGTTCCATGCAAAAATTAACAGAACAGCTTGCGTTTGATTTGAAGCTTTGCGTATCCCTCCTTATGAGGCTTGTTTTGAACACGGAAATGGACCTCTCAATCTTTGGCAAATTGATAGTTTGTTTTGGAGAAAGATGTTTTTGTGGCTTGCATTATATTCTGCTGATTAAAATCGTTGATGCATTCATTTATCTTCTTAAAAAGTGAAATCATAGCAACACAAACCCGTAAAACTCTTTGTCAATTTTCGGCATGAGTTAAAAGAAACAGATAAAGAGGTTTCACATATTTTTCACTACAGATTTGCGATGCTGCCACCTGAGAAAGAATTCGTTCGTCACTCTTTTCTTTTGCATTATCAATCAAAATATCGCAGAACAGATGAGCATCATCAGTAGGAATTAAAAATTAAGTATTTAGAGGACAAAACTACAATAAAAGAATGTTTCAGGGATTGATAACATTTATTTTTAGCTCTAAACATCTGTCAGTAATTTTCGCTTTGAAATACCCTTCCAAAATCTAAAATGGAAACACAGGCAAATACCATTCGTTTCGTTTAAGTATTTATTTATAAATTCTAAGAAAAATTACATAGTTCAAAGATTTCAATTTCAATTCAAATTACATGGACGATTAAGAAGTTGTTTGGTCAACTTATCTCTTCATTTGTCCTATCATCTAGCGAGTAACTTTTGACCCTCTGACTCTGATTGTTAGTGGTTATTTATCCGTACACGTAAGAAAATGAGTTCAATAAATTTTCGAAATTTTTTATCACAATGCCTACTACTTATCATTAACCCGAAATTGAAGGTCAAAAACGGCAGTATTGTGTGAAATGATCCCACTTTAGGGAGCGATCAAAACAAGTCACGAAGAACACTTCTCATGTGTGCTTCTGACCTACATCGGTCACGTAGAGCACCTGTAATCCTCACATGATATGCACAAGTCACTGGGCATACTTTTAATGTATGGACGTGGTTTACATAAACTACGTTGTAAAATTTTGCATACTGTGTATACATTGGTCTCCATGCGTTTCGTATGTAGTATACACTTCTACGTGCAAGTGATTCGACGAAGAGTCGGAGTGCAGGTTGACGTAAAATGTAAGCTTTTCACAAGTGACAGACGCGGTGCAACGTGAGATGCGGGGCAGAGAGGATATGTCAGACACAACATCTATTCAGTTTCATCGTTTCTTGATAATCATTCAGCCTCGCAGTTTGATTCAGCGACTTACCTGCTCTTCCTTTTAAACCTTTTCCTAAATTGATCAAATATCTGTCCACGTGTAGATTTTAAAATTAAAAATCAGTTTAAATTATTGTTGCAGACAGTTGAGTTTTAGTTTCAAATGACACAAGCTGTCTGCAGGGAATCTCGTTTACATGCAGCTTCACATTCAGAGAAACTGGGATGTGATTTAACTGTTAAAGTTTCATGGTCTTCTGAACGTCATTCAGTCCCGCATGACTAGATCATTAGAAGCTCTTTTTCTCATTTTCCTAAACATTTGATGACGGGGAAGTTATTTCGCAATTTTGGTTTTCGAGAGGTCTCCTCCACGGCCGCGCTTCTCCGCGGCTTTACGCTCAACTCCCGTTATTTTTGCTGCGTTCTGGAGCAAGCTATTCTTCTTCCGTGGATTTTTGGAAAGCCACAGAGCTGCTGGCCTGATTAGCAGTCGTCAGCTGTCATTACTACTGATGATCAAACGCGGAAACGCGGCTCGATGAGGGCAAAATAGACAGGGCTGTCTGGAGGCGGCATTAAAACGAAATACGTATTCGTAGGCAATAAGACGGAATAGAGAAATCGGAACTCTAAATTTTAATCGAACTCAACCAAACAAATCGGTAGAGTCGTAGTTAAAGAGCCTGAACCGTAGCATCTTTCGGTGAAAGAGCTTGGAATTTAAATTGCAGTCGGAGCACATGATTATATTTAATACATTCCAGTATTTTGGAACTGCCATCATTAGAAATGTAGAGTCCATAATTTGGTATAGATGCAGAATGGATTCTTCAAGAAACCAAATAAAAGAGGACCAACGTTTTAACATTGCATGATTCACGTAATCTCAAAATGTAGTTTATGATTGCGTCTACGTCTTTCATAAGCGTCAGGTCTCCTTTCGCCATCTGAGTGGTGTTAAATCTATTTTTTTATAATCTACGTTGAGTTAAAATAGAACCAGTACGATGTGGAGTTGTTTTGTTACAGCGACTTCGAAAGCACCTACCATCCTTTTCTATTTTATCCGTGACACACTTCAGATGAGATACAATATTATTTAATTCATTTTTCATGGGTCGGAGCTAATTCAATTGCGTGACTCATTTCATTGTTATGATTACTAAGAACGCTCGTTTGAAAAATTTTCTCAATTTCTTTTTTTTTAATACTGTTGTCGCTAGTCCATTCGAAAATTACTCCTAGATTCTTCTGCAACAGAAGATTGTGTTACATTCTGCAACATCCTTCGATAAATAACCCTACATTTTCTTTTATAAAAACACATCAGGAAGAATACTTATGTTCATCTTTTTTCTACTGCAGCTTCACTCACACCTCTGTGCGTGTTGTGGCTACTCAAGAAAAACAAAAATAATCGACGAGGCCTGTATTTAAATCAGCGAAATTCACTCTTGATCAGCATGTCGTCGATTTCAGCATAGGAAATTGTGATGAGCTGTAAGCTCTCAAATGACATTTTTAAAACGGCATGAATAGCAACCATTTACTTGCTTGTTATGCCTGCTGCTCTTCTGCATGTTCCTTAAGGTTACGATGCATTACCAAACATTTGCTCTGTATCTTTTAAATGCTAGACTAACTATATTCGAGTATCTTTCTCATTCCAACATCGTTTTCGAATATTGTATTCTTCCGCCCGCAATTTATGTTTAAGTAGAGTTAGGTAAATGAGCATAGATGAAGTGTATGTTCGGTCACGTTCACAGGTGTCATCATCTATGGGTTTGCCTCGTGAAAAAAAGACTCTAGTATAAGGAATCACTAGATAGAATTCGAATCAACGAGGACAGTGGAGCGGCTGATAAACTGTTTACGATGTTCGAATAAGTACTATAGTCCTTAGATAATTGGAACCATTTTGTTAGTTTTTCGAGATTTTTAAATAATTTGGCTGGGAGAGCTTGTGAAAAAATTATGTTTGTGGGTAATTTACTTAGGACAATTTTAATTCGCTCTACCATAGTGCGAATCTCCTTCCACTACTGTAATAAAATAATTCGCTCGTTGTATACTTCATTGAGGACCACAATGAAAAAAAAATCATTTAACCCTTCCATTAAATTTCAAAGTATCACTGAAACAGGAAGACAAGCAACATTGGGCCATGATTTTGTTAAGCTTATATTACGGGTGCAATGTTTAAATTTATAGACGATAAATTCAGCTATCACATACAAGCTTTCAAAAGTGGTAGAATATCAAAAACTGAATCCTGATTTGCCAATCAATCAATATTCAATAAAATTTGTCGTTTAACAGATGAATCGGAATCAGTATGAGATAATAAAATTATAAACACTTGTGTAGATAAAATCTTAAAGAAGGAAAAATGATGGGAACTTTATATATATATATATATATAGAGGTTCGTATGATTTAGCTTGATTCAACTCAAAACTGTTGAAGCAGAAGAAAACAAGAGCCTCGCTTGATGATCCACTTATTGGAGACGGCAGATTCGATGGTATCATGACAGTGATCAATGGTTTCCAGATGAAAGGAAATTCCCGAGGCATTGATCGATGTATTTACTCGCGAAATTGATTTCAAATTGTATAGTCTCTAAATCATCTTCATAGGAAACCATTTCAAAAGCAGTTGCTTACGCTTGTGTTTGACTAGGAAAAATTACTCAGGTCAGCATAATTTGTTATGTTGTTTCTACTCATGAATTATTTTCATAAATTTTGTGCCTACGATATTTCTTTCTTAGCGTCAGTGATGTACAAAAATATTCACTATCCTGGAGGGTGCGCTTGATTTCGACCGGTATTTATATACTTACCAGGGCTTAGTTACCGGGATATCGATATCGCAGTATTTTGAAAACTTATCAATGAAATCAGGTTAATTGTAACACACGATCTAACAATAAAATCATATTTATAGCGAAGTTGTAGAAGCTATAAGAGTTATAAAAGTTATAGAAAAGACAATCAACTTGGAAGATAATTCAATCAGATTAATGCACTCAAGAGTCGCCATCAGCGGTTGTCAACAAAGCTCAAACACAAATGCTTAACAAAACGAACATGAACACCAAAGTAAGAAGTTAATAAGCAAAACCAGTGAGATAGAAAAAGATTTAACCGATAAATCATTTGATGCTACGACGAAGCTATTCTCCATGGAAATAACGAGTGCATGTCGTAGAGATTAGGTTTTAATTCGCTAATGAGTCGGAATTCATGGGTTCTTCAATCAAAAGTTTTGACTGAGCCAAAGATTGAAAAGCCCTGCGCAAGACTTTATGATGTTCTGAATGAGAGCGTATTTCTGCAAGGGATGGCTTGTTAAAAGATTGCGTCTCCTTAATTTCCAACCAATGTATTAAAAAAACTGCTTCTTAGTTCAATATTAGTAGCACCCACGTGCACAGATCAGCGCGGAGGGCAACAATACTTTAAAAGCAATGGAGGAGAGCATGGAAGTAGGAAGCTTACCTGTAAAAGAAAAAAGAGCTGTTTGTTTTTCGAAAAATTACTTTTTTCGAAAAATTACACACAGCATCCATCAGGTTAATTTAGTGAACACCCGTTTTTTTAGAATAAATTCTTTGGAATTTTAGATTTTCTGGGTAATGATGAATATTTGGACCACATTTCTTACCCACAAAATGAAAAGTTTTTAATGCGATTGGCTTCCTTCGTAATTAAGCATAGACCCTGACTGCAGAGAGAGTCGAGGCTCGCTGTGTGTTGTTGGTTGTGGGGTAAATGTTAATTCACCTGTCGTGTTTAGGCTTCTCAAATCAAATTAAAATCAAATTTGGCCTCTGACAAATTAAAATTAAAATTACATTTCAACGATATGCAATCATCTTTTCTGATGAGAACGATTTCATAGCTGCATCAAATTATTTATCTCCTTGCTACTTTTCTTTAGTTTTACGTATTAATGATATCCTTTGGTGATCATTTGTGTTTTGTGCAGCATGTGTGTGTGTGCCTCATTTCAAACAACCGTTGAAAACTTTGAGGGACGAACTGTTATTTTTTCAATAAGTAATTATAGACCGACCGGGTCCCAGGCCCCGGTCAACCACGGCCATTTTTGCTGACCCCGGCCCCGGTAAGCCCAGAAAATTTTTGCACACCCTAGCCCCGGCAGAACAGCGCCATAAACCGGGGTTTTGGGGGGGGGGGGGTTTAGTATAGTACTTGTGTGCCCGGCTGCCCGCACGTAAAAAATTCCCGTGTTTTTCAATCAAATTTGAAACGATTTCTGAAGAGATTTGCGATTTCATCGCAATCCTGAAGAACATGCAGTCACTAAGAAGAAAAAGCAGTATCTATGCTACCATCCATGATAATTGTAATCCAGTGCGCAGTTATCGACATGAAAGAATCTCGACTTGGAGAGGTCCAAATATCAGTAGTTATCGAGAAGACGCTGTCTTCGTTAACTTGCGTTTTTATTTCCTCGGAAATGGCAAACTGAATTTGGACATTGAGGTTCGGAATTAGTCTAATTGTTCTAACTACCTTTTCTGATGACACTTGAAACTTCTTATTCAAAAACCCTACATAATTCAAAAAAATTTCCTTTTCTACAGGGTCGTAAGGATTAGGCGCGTCACAAAGCCAGTAAATTAACGATTTCTCTCCACGTATTTGGTTAGTATTATTTGGCTCCCAGTTTTTGCATTGGGTAAATGTTTCTTTTAATTTTTCTTTGTTTAGTTTTTTTTAGCTTCCAGGAATTGCTCATTATGTGACAATTTAAGATGGTCCCATAAAGATTTAGTTGAGAAAGTTTTCTGTGATGCACCAGCCGCTCCTCGTCGTATATTTGCCTCACAAATGGTGCACACTGCAATTTCTACACTCTTCACCGATATATAAAAGTAGTCCCGTACTGCTGATGCACTTCTTTTAGTCATTATACCGGATGTCCCACAAAAATGTCCCAGCCTTTTTAATTTATGGTATTTCCGCTTTAAATTAACATATTTTAACTGTCTTTTTTCCACAATGTGGTAAATTTGATTTTATGTTCGAATAATTTAGGTTTTTGAAAATCGTTTAGTAACCACTTTACAATGATCGATTTACTGAAAGGGGTAGAAAAACTAATTGTTCAACGGAAAAGTTTTTAAAAACAATATTAATATTCTTTCCTATTTTGTCCTTTCCAAAAAAACGAACAAACAAATATTTAAAAGAGTAATAAATCATTGCCTTAAATGAAGTTTAGATAAATGAAGTAATTTAGTATCCTTCGTCATACCCTCCATTTCTCTCAAGGCAAGAATTACTTCTTACCACCATTAATTAAACGAAGAGTTTTGCGGATCACTTCACCGTTTGTTTTAGTTCTTGAAACACTTCTTCAATTCGATGTCGAAGAATTATTAATAATGGAGGTGAAGTTTTAAAAACGCGTTCCTTTACAGTAGGTATTGTGAAATGAAGTAGAACACCAGCGTTGTTTTTATAACTTCTTTTAAAAAATTGGTTTTTCGACCACTTTCATAAGTTTTCAAATACTTAACTATTCGAAAAGGAAACAATATTTTTTAATACATTGTTAAAAAAACAAATCAAATATGTTAATTTAAGGCTGAGATGTAATCAATTAAAAAGTCGGGGAAATTTTTGTGGGACACCCGGTATATTTTATTACAATCGTTAATTCTTCATTAATTCACCAAGCACCGCAACTGCAAGTCTACAAAACTTTAGTGACTTAGCATAAATACACACCCAACCGCAACCGTAGTTCAACATGCATTGCGCCACTAACCGGCGTTATGCATTACGTGACACGTCCTGACACGGTCTGAACCCCGGCCCCGGCAGTGGTAAATTTGACAACCCCGGCCCCGGCCATGATAAATATGTTGACCCTGGCTCCGGCCCCAGCCCCGGCCAAGTTTTCAACCCAGCTCGGTCTGTAGAAATAATGCGTTACATCGATTGATTTCGTTACAACCTTCATTTTTCCTTTGAGTACTGCGTTGGTCTCGGCAGTTTTACCGTAACCCTGGAAATCCCGGGAAATAAATCAAACTATTTACGCATTGTTGACCGTATATATCAGTACAATGTTGGGCAGATTTGATTTCAGTTTGTAGCTAATGAGTGAAACGCAAAAGTTTGTCAGTTACGTGGATTAATTATTTAGGAAAAACAACAATAGTTTTGAGAAATCTCTATTCCCAAGTAATTATTCAAAGCGAACTAAACCAGACCAATTGTGAGTCCGTCTTAACCAATTGAAAAAAAGGACAAAAGGTATTTTACTTGTATACGAGTATACTAGATCTATTGGCGACAGTACATCTACGACAACATGTACCAAAGAACTCTGTGTGCCTAACATTACAATTATTGAAATAATCAGAAAAAACACGCGCAACTGGACACGAAACTTACATCTGCCGAGAGGTTTCCGATTATTGTAATTTCTAAAGATGTTTCCAGAAGAACAACGTTCAAAAACAACGTTAATATTTGTCTAATCAAAATAACTCCGGCACTAATTATATTTGAAGAAAACGAAGCGCGTAAAACATAGGTACCATTTATGCTGTACTGAGTTAACGTAGCAAAATGAGAGCATCTCTAATGAAGGCTTGCAGTGTACAAAACAAACAGCGCAGAATTTAGCATTGTAACTTGTCGAGACTTCCAATAACTTTTGTCAAGCTCTTGGCATACATTTTGTTTTTGCGATGCTCTCGTGACACGGATAACGTTGTGGAGGCTCCAGCAGAAGTCGGGGACAGAATTGATGAAAACGAATGTACCAAAATTGGGGACGCAGGTAATTTGGGCATATCACGGTGGGGATTGAAGGAATATCACTGTAGGACTATCTCCACGGTAGGATTGTTCTGCTGGTTTGGAGGTAGTGAATTTTGAAATCAATGTTACAATTGACCCAAGTGATTACATCGACAAGGAAAGCATCTAAGCTGCCATCAACAAAGTAGACAAATTGTGTGTCTGTCTTTAAACACTAAGAGGAAGGTTTATTACTTCTATATGCTAAATGAGTATCTTTATTCAGTATGTAACCGCAAAGTTTTCTTATGCATTTTTTTTGCTAGGTTTTGAAAATGAAAGTTATATCCCAGCTAACCTCTAGATTCTTGAATTTAGAACAATTTTTCTAGGAAATAGCAAATGAGCTCAAAATCACATACCCTAGCTAATTTAGACATAAATGTTTAGTCAGCTTTACCTTTGAACAATTTAATCGTTGACAGGTCTGCGCATTCAGATAGGTCACTTGAAAATGGTAAAAAAATAAGGAATTATATCACAAACATTCATAAACATCAATCATTTCGGAACAAAGCCACGTAGCATAACAAACGTAAACAAAGGCTATATATTTATGGAATATTTAACTCCGTATTGAGGTTTTTGTCGAAAGCTAGCACTTTGCGTACTTTCTGAAGAAGCTACTGAATGTACATGTATGTTGCTTCACTAACATTCACTAAATAAATTTTAGTCCACAACATGAACGCATGCAACACGTCATTTTCTGTTTTTTTTGGCGTCCTTGAATGAGGGGTTCCCAACACAGCGAAGGTTCTTGCAGCCGCACGCAATGCTGACATAAAACGGATTTCAGGCTTTTTACAGGTTTCTGCGCGTCTCAAGTAAATACTTTACTTTCTAGCCCGCAATTATATAAAAACTTCAATGAATGTTACCCAATACTTAGCGTTGAGACTTCATAAACAGAATGTAGCTAGGATTCGATTGAATGTAGTGTTATTTTCACTTATGACTACCTTTAAAAATGCATAGTATAAAGTCCGCGCTCTTAACCTAAAGTCTTCTTTCAAAATACTACACGTGTAGTCTTACTAGCAACAGTCGAATTCTCTTCTCTGATAGATAAATTTCGGAAGATAAAGCTATTTAAGTACCCAATAATAACTTGAGCAGCGCTACATCTTTCATAGTGTTTCCCATAACTTTAACATAGTTTAAGACGACGTATACTCAGCTGCGACAAGCTTGAGCGAATTCGTCAGCTTGGATGCGGTCGGAGCACCACGATAGCACGAGCTCCCGCAGGCGGATGTTCAATCGACACTTCCCGTTCCCTGAGACGCAGAGCATCACTTCATAACCTCCGCGTTTCCTTTCGCGTGCTTGCACGCATTTTCGTGCCACTACAATGCCTGTGGTGGAGAATGCTCAAGCACAAAAGCCTGGCTGCTGGCGCCCAACTCCCTTACATTTATGTTGCTCTGGCCCGACCAATATAGAACACTTCAGACCTGGAAAACTCGGCTTCGCAAACAATTGCATGTACCAAGACTTTCCTAAGCTCTTTTTGGATGAACGCTCTTATGTGCGCGCCATGAATACATCTAAGCATAACTTTTCTGTTCGGCTGTATGCCTTTTTTCTTTTCTCCCTGCGTTCAGATTCTTTCAGCCAATGGAAGTACATTTGTTAAAAAATGGCTGGTTGGAAAATTGTGTTTCAAAAGACTTTTTTGAGAAACTTCTTTCTAAATTTCTACAGAACACTACACAAAAGAACTTCCCGAATTTTTACATGTTCTTTTGTTTCCGACTTTGTCAGTACTGTACCTGATGTATTAGAGAATCTTTTAATTTCCGTTGATCAAGTGTTGTTACTTCTCGCCCTACACTTCTGACAGGAGAGACAGTGGATTATGCCCGAAATTTTGGAGCAAGGAATAAACTCTGCGCCAAGCTCTGCCCCAAATGACACAAATAAACCTAATTCAAGACGTCGTAAAAGATTAATAACCAATTTCGAACCCCAACAGCTCAAAGTTTAGAAATTTTCTTGATTAATTTCCAATACTCGAGTCAATCATCAATGTAATTGAGTTACGATGAGGATGAAAATCCTTCGACTTCTACTCAAACCATTTCCAAGTTTGTCACGTTTTTGCGCTGAGAAGCAGCTTCAAATTTTCGTTGAAGGGCATTTAAGAACGAGCAATAACTGGTTGGGATTTCGAAGTTCTGCAATTAAAGCCGAGTTAGGCAGAGATTGCCATTTCGAGAGGACTTCAACATGAGGTCGAGGAGGTGCTGCAATATATTGTATGATAAGAGCATTGTACGTTACAGAATACTGTGTACTAAAGTGAACTTTGTGTTATAGGATATACTGTATACAGCAGTTTTAGTACGATTCAGTATTCTCACAGTGAAGATCTAAGTGACATAACTACAGCCTATGCTTCCTGGTTGATTATGAACTTTGGAGGCGACAAAACTAGGAGATCCATATATTTTCACAAAAAGCGTGTTCCACATTACCATAGAAACAAGTATGCACTACATATAAAAAACATGTATGTATTGCCATCGGAGGACATTGCAAGCTGTTGCGGCCAGGAAAATTTTCGTTACTGAAGATTGCGGATTAATTATGCATGATTTGAAGAACAGCTATTTGCATGTAGACAAAGACGCGCAACACGAGTGCCATTTCGAGATAGCTGAAAGCAGCGGCAAAATTTGCTCGCCAAGAAGTTTGTGAAGAGTCGCATAAAAAGGAACAAAGCAAGCGTTATCATCAAGCATGCCTTCAGTCTATCAAGACAAGTATTGCCTCCAAAGTTTCATCCTCCACTCGGACAAAGCGCAGCCAGGGAATGAATTGGTCTGAATAAAAGAACCACGAAAGAACTGCGAGGTCAAGAAAGCACTTTGCTTTTTGGAGCTGCCCTAATAAACGAAGAGTATATATTTTTCAACGCTTGCAATGTAAACGTCCGTGCAATGCATTTGGCCTGCAAAGAGGATTTGAAATTGCTTTCGCCATGCTCTGTGATGCTCCAGCTACAGAGGGATTTTTGAACCTGGGTACGAAAAGAACATTTTGTACTTTCACAATATCAAACGTATTTTAGAAACCGAAGCATTTGTGCAACCCTGAGTTTTATTTTGAATACTTTTTAACTGCGATATTCTCCGTGCGCCGCCCATGCACGTTGAGCGCAGACAAGAATCAGCACGATTACGCAAGCTGTTCATTACGCCTCTACTGAGATCAGGTCCAATTCGCTGTATTTCCACTTCGATTGTTGCCTTGAGTTTGTGTAGATTTGTAGACTTTTCTCAGCACACTCTCCCTTTTAAGAATTCCTAAAAGCAAAAAATCCAAGGGTAATAAGTCAGGGTCTGAGCTGACCTTTCAACATTGCTAGATCTGGAGATAAATTTCTCTGTAAATACTCGCTCAGAACACATGTGAGATTCATTATTCGTTAAGAATATTGTAGTAAAAAGTTATTACAATATAACAAGTTAGTATTACAATAGTATTACAACATTTAATATTATTACAATATAACAAGTTAGCATTCCTCCTGCTTGTATAAATATTTTTTTTGATCCATCCGAGATTGTGTGCGTAATACAATATTCTTTTAGGGTCCATGCTTAGAAATCCCCATGTGCGTAAGACAAAACCAAAAACAAAACAATGGATTTGACCGATTGCCAAATTTACTAAACTTAAACGTTCTGAGGCGGCAAAGGAGCTTTTGCAATTAAAAAGGAAATAATTTCAAAACTCCAAAAAATCAAGCTGAATCTGATTGGTAAATCTACGATTGGTAAATTTAAAGTTATAAAGCCCCACCAGGATTCCAGGTTAACAAAATGCGTTCACTTCTGCAAATTCATCAGAGGTGAGGCAAATAAGAAATTAACTGAGCGAAGAAAACATGGTGACCAGCAGCGTTTTTAAAAATGTTACGCAAGTTAACGAAAGTTCATTTCGGAGCTCTCGGTGGCGTTGATGCAAACGTAGCGTTCTTTGATTTTCTGCTTTTTGATAACTTTTACGAGGAACAGAAGACATTTGCATTTTGAATTCTTGGAAAGTGCATCGCATCTCATGAAGTTGATGCACTTGCAGTAAAAAACAAGTGACGTTTTTTGAGTGTTGCTAAATTTTTCACACGAGGTAATCGAATTGCACTCCTCGACTGAGATAAAAATTCGATTGCAATCAGAGTCTAAAAACGAATATCTTTATCTTTTCCTTACGTGATTCAGAACTGCGCTTGTTGGGTATCCAAACACATTAGAAGACTCCAAGTAAACCTGTCGAGTGAATATTTTAAAATAGATGCTCATCAATAGTCCGTAAAAAACAAGTATTTGATTGTATCGGTTCATCTGACTCTGGTAGAGACATTGAATGAACACTCTGTATGGAGGCTCTGACTGCGTACACAGTAGTACTTAGCAAGCACCGATCCAGAGCTCGCATTGCGGATCGAATACATTTCTAGAGAGGGAGAGTCTTGCCACTTCTAATTAGAGGAAGATTGCTTCTGCAGGGAGCGGTAGCTACTTCTCCTCTGGGACCAGCACTCAGCCGCTAATGTTGCTCTGGCCGAAGAGAGGTGTGTCCCCAAATTCGGTCATGTCTATTCAGAAAGCGAGCGCAGACAAAATACACGTATTTTAACGCAGGGGTTGAATTAAAGTGAAATTGAGCTCACAAGGTCTAAGAATCTATGATGTAAGTGTTAGGGCTATTTTTGTGTATCCTTTTAAGATGCTGAAGTTTTTCTCAGAGAAATACGGATTCGCGGTTTGTGTCATCGAATAAATACAGCATACCGGATAAAAGGAGTTACAAATTGCAACTGGGACACAGTTCTGTCCTTGTGCTGCTTTGCAGGCCTCATCCTTCCTTCTGTTACTCCGACGGCAGCTAAATTACTCCCCAAAATAAATGCGTCGCGAGTGCTGTGGGGAAAATTGGCTTTCCTAATTGCACATCTCTGCAGTACACAAACTGCAAATATCCGTTTCAAGTAGTCCATAGCCTAAAATATTCTTCAAACTGTGTATGGTTGGTATATTTGCTTGAGGCTATGCATAAAATGCACATGTAGTTTCGAGAAATATCGCCGTGGTTACGTCGTACGGTGAATGGAATATTTCTGAGACCAAGGCGGTCAATGACGGATAAAATTTTTGCTGCCAAATACTTTACCTTCAAATACATCTTTCATCCTTCTTTTAAAATGTTACCATAAAATAAATGTCTCATATTGAAATGAGGTCATGTAGTCGCACCGTCTAGTGTGACGATATTTGATTTAAGTAAATATTAGTAAATGTCTGTAAGTCTTTATGAACATTGATGTTCTAGGGGAAAAAATCAGTTAAAATTACCGAGGTAACATTCGAATTCAAGTATTTGTTTTTATACAAAGGGATTATAATGTTATTTCGTGTCGGCAGAGAAAATCTGTTCTTCCATGTGTATGTGAAAGAAATCAGTTCTTTATTAAAATGGAAATTGAAGCACCATATATTGCAACGTTCCTGGAAGGATTAAAATTGGAAATATGCTTCGTTTGCACAGGATTGTAACAAAAATATTCTTTTGTATATGCGAGTAATAACGTGGAAACATTTTTATGTCATTTGTGGCCAAAATAAACAAAAAATTTAGAATCGGAGCAAATGCAAATAAAATTCGTCATTTTATTGAAAACGACAAAAAATCGAAAACGTTTCGGACACCAGCTCCATCATCAGTTCTGTAAAATACAAAGTGCAGGACGATCAATACTACGCAAGCATATAATCACGATCGATTATAAATTCCAAACTATACATCAGCGTGAAAAAAGTGTGAAAAAAGAAAAAAAACAGAAAGAAAAGACAACTATGCATTTACTATACAGCTGAAGGGGACACAGGCCAAGCATGAAATTTAAAATTGTTTTTTCCTTAAAAATGTGCAACAATTCTAAAGTCTTCAGGTCAAAATCACGGAAAGAACTGTCAGTCAGTCAAAAAACTTCACTACATATAATTGTATTGCACTTCTCAGCATGCCTGCATATTGCGGAACGAGGAGGATTTGCCGGCAAGTCGCCGACACAAAAACTCTTTCCGCGCTGCTCTGCCACTCTCGCGTACATATTGCGTGACGTCGTTCCGACGTGCGTCGATGCGTACTGCGCACAACAATACTTATGCTCAACAGAAAAGCGCATGAGCCGGTTTCTTATGCAGAAAAAAACGATTGTTACTTTGCTAGCCAGTATGACGCGTGAACTTGCTCTAGGAAAATGCTTACAGAATAAAGACTTTTGTTCATAGGCTATAGTGTTTCAAATGGAGTACCGAAAGAGGGTAATGCACAACAATAATGCATAACAAAAAATTCAATTTTTTAATTTGATAATTTTTGACTCTCATAAGAAAACCATTGTTGCAAAGGAAATCACGTAAGTTGTTAAATTCTGCATTAATGTCACTGAATGATGAACAAATATTGTATGCCCCCTCAAACAATATATTGGTTCAGTTTATTTTCAAAATGTTGGAACTGAATTTTAAAAATAAGTTCCCAATCACGTAAACGTTGGCTTGCAATGTACTTTAGTTGGAAATTTTTCTCCGTTCTTACAGACATAAGAATCCAGAAATGATAAG
Source organism: Platorchestia sp. MABIK (assembly GCA_014220935.1). Taxonomy (NCBI): domain Eukaryota; kingdom Metazoa; phylum Arthropoda; class Malacostraca; order Amphipoda; family Talitridae; genus Platorchestia; species Platorchestia sp. MABIK. The sequence continues at coordinate 87,608 of JACJUY010001198.1, read as the reverse complement.
TGTTTTTTATAAGTACTTCCATGGTAAGTGCTTCCCTTGATGTGAAAAACCTTTATTGTACTTAACTCTAATTCAATTCTTCATTTGAAAAACTAGCCTAAAGTCTAGCCTAACTGAAGTGTTTATTCTGTAAAAATATTTCATGAGTAAATTTATGGGTCCTACGGGTTAGCAGTGTAACAATCGACTTTTTTTCAGCACAAGAACTCTATTCCTGAGCTCATACGCTCTTCTATTTAGTGCAAGTATATGTAGTTTGCGCAGTGCGCATCGACGCACGTCGGAATGACGTCACGCAATATATACGCAAAAGTGGCAGAGCATCGCGGAAAGAGTTTTTGTACCGGAAACTTGCTGGCAAATCCTCCTCATTCCGCAATACGCAGCCATGCTGAGAAGTGCTGTACAATTATTTGTGAAAATGAGATTAAAATGATTCACCGTTTTTTCCGGGATTTTTACGTTAGGATTTTACATTCGTTGCACATTTTTAGATAAAAATTAATCATAACAAAGTATGCTTGTTCCATAGTCAGTTTTTTAATCAGTTCCTTAGTTAGTTACTTACATAGCTGATCCAATACGCTTTTAGTAATTAGAGTTGCAGTATCATGGGTACCGAATTCTCAAGTCTAAAAATAAAAGGTTATGATAGGTAAGGTTAGGACAGGTTGAGTTATGATAGGTATGGCTAGGATATAGGTTAGGTTAGGATAGGTAAAGTTGATGGAATTTTTACGGGTCCAGCTCGCTTAATAATGACCTTGTCCATGGATTTCCATGGGCTCTTCTTCTTTTAAGCTTAGCTCATATTCCATTCAGATAGCTAATGCATAGCTGTGTTTGCTTCCTGTTTTTTTATTTTCATTTATAACACTTTTATCTCTCTAATGTATAGTCCGGAATTTATCATCGATCGTGATTTTATACTAGCGTTGTATTGATCATACTTTGGATTTTACAGAACTGATGAGGGATCTGGTCTTCGAAACGTATTCAATTTTTTTAATAGAATAACTAATTCACTGCATTATCTTCATTTTCAAAGTTTTAGTGAATCAGCGATGTAAGCGAAGTGAACATCTGTTTATGATGCAAATAGTGGCTGCACTTTACTAAATTGTAAAAATTTCATTGAAATTCTTGCCGTCTTTTCTTATCCAAAGCAATGCTGCGCACCATTCCTTTTTTCAATTTTCAAAATGCATACAGAAAACGTATTTCGAAATATGTAGTCCATCCTCCCTGCCCGAAATGATGCTTTTTTCTTTTAGGTAGAGTGAAATTCGGACTTGAAAACGGTTTTTAAATGAGTTATTCAAAGTTCTTTGCTCATTTTTTTATCAGGATAGTTTTCGAATGAATTTCAATCCTTCTTCATAAATCTCATTCAAACAAAGATATTTATGTTTAATCGTTATGAGTGTTTTAGTTTTTAAATTACAGGGTAAGAGTAGGCGACGACCAGACAGAGCAAGGACGCAACAAAAAAAATCATTTTGTAAAAAATGAAAACCAATTAGTTTTTGAAAATGTCTCTATGCAAGCAAAATATGCTGAAAAACACTGGGATTTTTCACATGTTCGCTATGAAGGGAAATTTAAAACAACTCACTGAATAAAAAGCGCATATTTCAAAATTTCAATGCGGGGAGAAGACTCATATTGCAAAGTTCGTATACCAAAATCAGGAGCATTTCTTTCCACAATAATGTTACTTATATGTCTATAATTAAAAACTTTTGCGGGAACTCTTACCTAATGAGTCAAATGAGGCATTTTTCTGATAAACAAAACACCATTCTAAAACATTTCTATTTCTCGGATTGCAAAAACAAAGTTTTTAGGTTTTACTAAACCAAATTCTACCTTTGAATATGTCCATTCACCGCGGCTCCTGGCTGCCGTTCGACAATGCAAGTTATTCAGTGATAGTATCTGAACAGCGACCCTTATGATGCTTATTTTTGACAACAGTCACAGGCTGCCGGATTGATGAAAACTTTTTCGCCATCCTGTTCCTTAAATTGCATTTTTTCGCGGTCAACCAGTTCGACGCCATCGGTCATCCCTCGCCAGGAACACGTCCATAAACATGACCCGAACTTTGATCTTGAGAGCCGGAGGAACAACCGTCGATGTCTACTCAGCGCGTCGCTGCGGTCCATAGCGATGACAAACTCAAGTCATTTGGAGGATAGCCAGCGCTCGAAAACTCTTCTGGGACCTTGGCAAAATCCATAACTCCGTAGCACGGATGCGAGCCTGGAAAATTCGATGGAGAGCATTAGACGGGAATAATGCAAGAGGGCATGACCAATGCGGGCGACGCCGTAGCTTTTGTGGGTCAAGTCGTGAACATGGAACTTTTGAAAAGCAAGTGAAATTTCAAAGTACCATCGTAAAAAAGTTCAAATGGCTATATTTTCTTTAAAATAAGCGCTGATAAAGCTCTTAAACGGCTTTAGAAAAGCTTAAAGTACATTTGAATCTGTCATAACCAATTTTTTTACGCAAACGATAATGTGACGCACGGAGCTTGAAGTGTGCGTCAAGTCTTTATCGGCTTTCTTTGTACATCAATTTTGATGGTTGAGCAGCTGCAGCTGAAACTTTTTACGGGCAGTTGGCACGCAACTGAGGCTGATGCGGGGTCCGTTGTGAGGGCAAATAAAGCTTTATTCGAAAAAATCGGTTTCAAGCTCCGCTGTACCACCGTTATTTTGCAGTAAACAAGAGAATGAAAAGTTCTCCATTCTTGTAACTGTTCGTAAAGTCTGAAAATAATGATTTACGTCAATGTTCTTCCGTTTGCAAAGTCTAACTATAAATAAGAGAGCAAGGATAGTCACATCTAAAAAAGCCATTATTTCTTAGCAAGTTTAATATGTCAGAACTAAAAATGTACACGAAAAATGAACGTTTCGACCACAAGGGTCATCTTCAGTATCTGAGGAAACACAATTATATTCATAGAGTTGTATCATAGAGAGGATCTGTGTTTCTTCAGATGCTGAAGATGACCCTGGTGGTGGAAACGTTCATCTTTCCGTGGACATTTTTAGTTCTGACATCTTAAACTCGTTAAGAAATAATGTCTATTTTAAAAGTGACCATCCTTGTTATTTTATTTATTGTCTGAAAATCTATGCATTGAATGTGAAATTTTTCAATGATGATACTGCTAAATATTCTACCAATGAGAAAATAAAAACGTTACTTTCTCATCGCTGGAAATCGATTTATTTGTGCATCCTACATCTTGGTCACAAAATTAAGTTACCCATCAGAATCAACTGTCAGCATGTTGCCTAATTCGAATTGTGCAAGCTGTGTCTAAAAAAATAATTGTCTTTCACACTAAAATTAGCTTACATTTCATCACAAATTGGGAAATTTATCATGGATTACCAGTAACCTATTTCACATACGTAGCTTCCTTTTCTTTCCTCTTGAGACACTAATCAGATTAACAGGGATGAATAATTCTCAAGAACATTCGTGGGAAAAAGATTATTATTATTCATCATCTTCAGAAAACTTTCCTTTCTAGGAACTATTGTTCAATTAGAACAAGTTCCTGAAATTCCCTGAGAGAAATTTGTTATAATGGGAAGTTATCGGAGGCTAAGAATTAAATTTGTTTTCAGTATTTGCATCGAAACAGCGATTATTTCCAGTACTTTTGAAACGCCCGATTTTAAAAGTTGCCTATGAAATAGGCAATAGCCAGCTAAAATTATTTTAAACCATTTCATTATAGCACATTTTTGTGCCAGCATGAGGACGCAACTATTATGCAATCTAGGAGTATATGTTAAAAAAATTTACTTATAATCAAATCGACTGAAAAATATCGCTTGCACAAAAATTGTGAAATTTTTGCCTGTGAGTGTCTATTTAAAGCGTTTTGTGAGGGAGGCATTTTTAAGGACCTGATGAACGTATTTTTCATGAGGATTATTTTTTTCAAATTCGTCTCTCTCGCTGAAAATGACAGCTTGCCTGCCTGCGAAGAATGAAGTCTGCCTGCTATGAAACTGAGTACTCGTATCGTTTTGTTTCCCAAAAGATTTATAAGATTTATTGCCATTCAATAAGACACAGAAATCATCTTCCACAGGGCGTGAATGAACTCGGAACTTACTTGAGAATGTGTATTCTTGTAAAGTTTGTTCAGTGTTTTCAAATGTAGGGGTACCTTTGTGGCT